>WIXG01000914.1:0-16147 GCA_009869945.1 Mesaphorura yosii | reverse complement strand
TCCAACGCGACTCTTGTCAGGTCACACAGACGACCCTCTGCCTGCCCAGGTCCCAAACGAGCGGAATGAACCAAGCGAGACGGAACGAGAATCTCAGTGCCCAGTACGTCTGACCCTGAGATTGGTACTTGGCCTTTAGGCGCGATTCCCTGGCTGGCCGTCTGCAAGTTGTACAAGGTCAATCGTAACAAGTCACTAGTCATAGTGTGGAAGCTGCGAAGTGTGAATGCGCCGGAAAGAGAATTGAAAAGATTGTGGTCTCACCCCATTTCGGTGCAAATTTCGTACGTACATACGATCAGAAAGACGACCAGGCAAACGTACACTAAGTAAAATAATTATTCAAACGGTTCGGGTTGGCCTAATGTGAACGAAGATTTCTCAGAACTGTGTGCGGCTCAGGAGCTGAAATTTTCAGGGTTTATTCCTTCGACAATATTCAATTAACCAGCAAAGTTTGAAACGATTTGAAGCACCGAGTCCGAAGACACTGGTATTTGAAGCCAAGAATCTTACAAATTAACGCCAAATAATTATTAAAACGGTTCACTTTTTTCAAGTTTAGCCAAGTTTAGTACCGCGTGGCGCCTCCTCTGCTGTCTATTAGAGCCTGAATTCGCCTTGGCATGGATTCAACCAAATTTTTCGTTACGTCGGGGCTTATGGAGTTCCATTCTTCTTCCACAACTGTGCGCAAAGCGGCTAAATTGGTGGGCTTGCGTACTGCAACTTTCCTCTTTAAGGCAGACCACAAATGTTCTATCGGATTCATGTCTGGGGACTGTGCAACCCAATCCAACACCTTCACCTTGTTGTCCGACAGCCATTTCGTGACACTTTTTGCTGTATGTTTTGGGTCACCATCTTGCTGGAAGGTGAACTTTCTTCCCAATCCCAATTTACGAGCAGACGCCTTCAGCCTCTTCTCCAGTATTTCTTGATACATGTTGGCATTCATGATTCCTTCGATGAATTCAAGTTCGCCGACACCACTCCACGCCATGGAACCCCAAATCAAGAGCCGTCCTATGATTAAAGAAAAATTAAGTATGTAGCTCAGTATACTAAAAAAAATGGCATCACCTACCTCCACCGTGTTTCACTGTAGGTCTCAAAAATTTCTTTTTCAGGCCTTCTTCCGACTTTCTCCACACCCGAATGACACCATCTGATCCGAATAATAGAATTTTGGTCTCATCCGTGAACATAACTTTCTTCCAATCATCAATAGTCCAATTAACCTTCGATTTCGCCCAGTGCAGTCGTTTTCGTTGGTTTATGGCGGATATCCATGGTTTTTTCTTCGCAATTTTTCCACGTAATCCGGCGGATCTTATCCTGTTTCTAACTGTCTGAGGGTGAACTTTTATTCCAAACTCATTTTCAAGATCAGCTGCTATTGATGGAGCTGACTTGCGTGGACTTCTTCTCACGGCCCGTACGATAGCCTTATCTTGTCTTGATGTGGTTTTCGACTTTGGTCCACGACCGGGTAAATTCTTAATTTTTCCGGTATTCTTCCATTTTCTAACGATGGAGTATATAGTTGGCTTGGGCACACTCACTTTTTCACTGATTCGTTTCAAAGATAGTCCATCGCCATGGAGTTTAACAATCTGATTTCTGACTTCCAAAGGAATCTCGCGTCTCTTTGCCATTATAAATTAAATTAAAAATTAGTGTTGGACAATTACTAAACGCTCGTGTATGTATAATTCCAATGAGAAAATATGCCTCGGTAAGAGAAATGACCTCTACTGGTATAGCGTCGCACAAACTTTTACGATTTCCAATCATTTATATCAGGCGTTTGAATAATTATTTGGCGATGAAACATTGATTTTTCAGCATTAAATTTCTCTCAACGAGGCCAGAGTGGATGGAATCGGACGAAACTTTGCTGGTTAATTCAATATTGTCGAAGGAATAAACCCTGAAAATTTCAGCTCCTGAGCCGCACACAGTTCTGAGAAGTCTTCGTTCACATAAGGCCAACCCGAACCGTTTGAATAATTATTTTACTTAGTGTATATGGCAGCAGTGCTAAGGAGTGCATTGTGCAAACACGCGCGAAGCAGATTCCAGAGAGACGCCAAACTGAGGGACGTGTGGCTCCCGTCCATCCCGCAGAGAGGAAGCACGGAGGAGGCGACGTCGTGCTTGTATTTGAAGACGAACGATGTTGCAAGCACAAATGGCGCGGGCCTCAATCCCAAGAGAAAGCCCAAGATTGACACTCCACCACACAAATCTTCCATCGGACTCGCTTCCCTGGATGTCTGTTGCAAGGAATTCGAAAATAGAATGGAAATAGAAAATGAGGCAAACATTCGAGTGTACGAGGATCTACTTTGTAGTTCCTCGTACGCTTCAAGCCCAACGACCTCCGCTTGCCAGTGAAGTGCATACGTTCGATGGAAGACTTCTCGGGTAGAATTCGTAGGTGAAGGAATTCGCAAGAAACTGCACGCAACACGCTCATTTTGCAATCTACAGCACAACCACAGGGACTTTTAATTCACGCGCCAGGACACCAGCTCGACCGCAGATTTCGCTATCGACAATTAACAGCTAAAAGCAGTCGAAGTGCTATGCCTGTGTACTGTGCTCTTTTAGTTTCTTAATTATTTTAGTTGGTTGTGCATCAATTTGAGTCGGATTTTGAGCATAATCTGAACACTAGTGTTCAGTGTTTTTGATGCGGGGTTCAGTTTGGGCCAGTGTATGACGGATCCGACCTTTCTTAACTAAGTTGAAAGTGAGTTCTGCCCACTCCGTCACCCAAAGTCATGCAGCAACTCGCCAATGACTCGCCAGGTCCCTGGGGCTCCGCGCGGAGGCGCTGCTCCTGAAATCGGAGATCCAGCGCCGCTACGACTCTATGGTGGCTGCGGGCATTCTGCCAGTCAACGCTTCTGACCTGGGAAAGCTTAGCTGGAGACTCCAGTGGAGAAGCTCGACACGGTGAGGAGAGGGCCCAGAGCGGCCCCCCAATCCTATTACAAAGGCCTCGTCTGGAGGCCGCAAATACAACCACCGCCGTCGCCGCCTGGGAGCCCGGACATCATCGTGTTCACGCGAGCAGAGCCCTCGCTCTCCCTCATTCTACCCGATGGAGGTCCCGGCCCTCCTGATCGAGCTCAGCGGACTCCAGACCCTCATGTTCGAGGACAGCCGAGTCCCCATCTTCCTCCTCCAGTCATCGCAACCGCCAGCTCATTTGACATTGCGCAAAGTAACCCGCTTCCGTCGTCCGTCGCCTCGGGCACCGCCTCGTAGTCCCCGGCTCGTCTCACGCGTCCTTCGCCTTCGCCGCTCACAGGCTTCGCCCAGCTCGCTCCCCTCGTCGCAGCGTTCGTGCCTCTTGGTCGCTGATGCCATCGGGCACTCCCCGTCCACCACGCCCTGACTTCGGCGCACGACTCGCAGCCCTCAAGTCGTCGGTGCCGACGCTCCCTCGAATGCCACGAGGTGCTCGCATCTGTGTAGCGCAGATGTTGAAGATTCTACTGGAGGAAGTGGCCACGAACAACTCTGATGCTGCGTGGGCGGATCTGCTCCTCTTCCCCTACTGCGTGCTCGCCAAGCCGGAGAAGTCGGACAGGGCGGTGAACCACACCACGTGGGTCAAGGCCAACCTCAGGCGGTGGGAAGACGATTGTGCCAGCGCCGTGCCCTCTCCACGTCCACGCAAAATTGAAAAGCTGCCTACGTACGTAGAAACAGAAACCAGGTTCTATGAAAAATATTTACTGATTGACCTTGAAATATGCACAAGGAGCGATTCATTCACTGTCCAGTTGATTGTGTGTGTGTCCAGCACTCCTTTGTTGATAAAACGTTTGACCTTGAGTTCATCTCTTTTTGTGGACTTGAGTTTAAGTCGAAAGTCCCTCAAATGAATGCAATTGCATGGCACAACTTTTTACACTTTGCGTGAATCAATTGACAACATATCTACGGAAATGAATATACTGTGCTCGACTCATTCTCTTCAGCCCGCGATGGGAAAAAAAAGTTTGCCTATTTGTTTCTGTCAAAGATTGGAAGATTGGACAACCTTCGTTCAATTCTCCGGTTGCTCAGAGGTGCTGCTTGTACCCGTGTCCAGGGTACCAAAATTCGGCTATTTGACTTCATTCGATAGTTCATTTCCATTCCATTGCTCAACAATAAGTGAGGGCAAATAGCCTGGACAATGCAGAACTTGGCGAATGAGTTCATCCCGCTCCATGCTAATATGCTTCGGCTCCTGTTCAGGTGGTGTCCATGTCCCTTCAACAACAGACTCCTCACTCTGCGCACCGTTAGACTCATTTTCCCCAATCTGACAGCACATTCCCTGCAAAAGCCAGCACAAAGGAACCCATCAACAGCAGCCCAAAACGTGTGAATGTTCGGGAAAAGAAGGAAGCTAGCGGCTCAGGCTCACATCAAAAATGTTTTCGAGTTGTGTAGTGAGGAGCTCGAAGGAGGGCCTCAAGTCCGGGCTCAGTTTCCAACAGGACTTCATGATGTCATATCTAAAGGAGCAGTTTTGCACTAATTCTATTTGAGTGTAAAGAAATGCGCGTGAATGCTATACATTTCGTCAGCTCGGCTTGAGAGATGTGCTGGCCTTTGCAGCATTGCACCAGAGCGGAGCTGAGTCATGAGCACAGTCTGGTTAGGTATTTCACTCCAGGGCAGGTCTCCCAAACTGAAGAGTTCCCAGAGTAAGACCGCAAAGCTCCATACGTCCGAATTTATATGGTACACTCTCCCGTCACTCTCGAGAGCTTCCGGAGCAGACCATTGCCACGCAAATCCAAGCTTACAAAAATTCCCAAATCATTTTAAGTCCAAGAGCAAGGTTGGAATGAATTACATACGCGTGTGGTTGTCGTGTACTGGTTCGAAGACCTGAATAACTGATGTGCCAGTCCAAAGTCACAAATCTTGGCATTCAAGCCATCGTCTAGAAGCACGTTGCGCGTGGCCAGATCTCCGTGCACGAGCTGCCAAGACGGCGATGTCAATTTATCATCATTATGGCGATATGATTTTAAATTCTCTTAGGCGGACGAGTACGAATAACTTTACCCTTTTTGAGACCAAATACTTCATTGCCTGTGCGACGTGCATTGACCACTTGACCAGGTCCACAGTCGTGAAGTCCAAGTTGTTCATTTCATATGTATCACCAACAAAAGCCGAGCCGTCGTCAAGAAAACTAGTAAACTGATGCAGAGGACGAAGGCACGTGTTTCTGAAGTTGGTTTTATTCGCTTGCAGGTAAGACGCCAGACTTCCTCCACTGCAAAACTCCATTGCCACTTGAAGCCGACCTGCAGGCAGGCAACCAACAGCAGATGATGCAGCAGTTATCAATCAAAATCTACTCAAAGCCATGTCTTGTGAATGCGTCACATCTTTTAATGTCTGTCGTGTTTGCTCCGACCAGTCGCACAATGTTGTCATGCCCTCCTTGCTTCTCAATGTACAGCATCACTTTCAATTCCGCCAAAAGGGCGATGAACGACGCTCGGGTCCCGTCGGCTGGGCTCTGAGACTTGACGGCTATAGTCCGCCCGTTCAAAGTCGCAAGGCGCACATTCCCAAAGTTTCCGGAGCCCAAGTGCTTGTCTGACACAGTAAAATGCAATCATGGAAGCATTTAAAGTTCGGGGCACATGGAACCAAAGAAGGTAAACGAACCAAGAACGCAATCCTGATTTGCAAACTCATAAACTCTATCGTACGCGAGTCGCCGAATATCGAGCATTTCGTTTTCCTGCTCCGGAACACCACTGCCGTCTCCGTTTAGGAATTCAACGATCTGGTCGTCACCAAGAACCTAAAGACAGGATTTGCTTGTTAGAACTATGAAATGGATCAATATGGACCAATCGCAGTCGAATTTTACCTGCCGCTTCCTCTGAACTACCAAAAGTACAATACAAAGGCTCAGGGCAAAAAATGCCGCCACACCAGCTCCAATAATCACGATTGTTTGTACTGCGTTGCCCACTGCTGGCACGGCAGAGACAGCGGAAGAATTCGTCCTCAGTTCTGAGCACATTTCCTCGTCCTCATCTTCTCCGTGTGGGCAGTCCGCGACTCCGTTGCAGTTGGCGGGCTGACTCGCATTCTGCAGCGTACTCAGGCAGGCTCCCGTCGTCCCACATGCAAACTCACGCCACCGATTGCAGCAGTTGCGTGGCTCACAGCGTCTTGCGTCCTCGTCGCTTGCATCAGCGCAGTCCCTCCGTGCATCGCACAATTGGCTCAGTGGAACGCACACCCCGTCTTTGCACGAAAATGCGTCTGGTCCGCAGCTCATTACACGCTTGATCCATGCCACCGACTCAGCGTTAAGGACGGCGAAGTACTGCACTGCAAATTCGTCGCAGATTCCCTTGACAATGTTGGAGAATCGGTTGATAAGAATCCCGACAATAAGTGTGCGGTTCCCTTGCCGGACAAACACTCCGCTGTCCGACTCCACGCATGTCATTTCCGGATTTATTGCTGTCCCTTCGGCCGTATTGTAACCGCAAATGTGATCCTTGAATGGGTTTACTGTGATGTGCCTCCACAATCGCCTGCACTCTTCCACTGAAGGAAATTTTACATTCAGGGTGATGATCTGCTCAGGGTTGTCGTGCCAGCCAGCAAGCAAGCCTGTACCGCTGCTCTGAATCAACTTCTGCGTGTCGCCTTGCTCTGTGGCGTTGGGGATACAGACGGGGCGCAAATCTTGACTCAGCTGCAGCGGCTGGCGAAGTTGAAGCAGAAACTGGTTGTACTCGTCCTGCGTCCACATCCGCCGCCCGTCTGCACTGAACGTGACTATCATGCCGGGATGTGGACTCACCTGCGCCACCTCCACGGAGCGCCTGCTGCTCTCGTCTCCGCCTCCAGCAAACACGGTGTACTTGAAGCCAGCGCACATACGGTACGGAGACCCGGCAGCCACATAATTGCTTGCAACTGAACAACACGCACACGCAATAAGCGATTTATCAAAATTCAAATTCAGTCACACGAGCGACTGCAGGTTCCTAATAATTCCGTTTAGTTTTACATTCATCTTACACGAAGTGAGCACTGTGCTTGGGCCGAGGAGAGCTCCAGGGATGAGACGCACGTCGCCACTCGGAGACTCGCGACGAACGATAACACTCCATGGAGCTAGCTGGTACTCTGTATCAGACATCTCACAACCTGCCCGCGACCAACCAAATTGTAATTTTTTTATAATGCAATATAATAATTAATCATTTTTATAATAGAATATTAAGTTTTACTAAATCGCCGTCTAAATCGTAGTCTTTTTCGTACCGTCCCAAAGTGAGCCGTTCGAGTGCCGAAGCCGAAATGCAATGAGCAGCAGTAGTGGAAGTCCGTAAAGTGCCTCGAACTTTGCGCTCAAAATCATTTACAAGCTGCGTTCCTGAGTTGACCTGAGCCTGAACTTGACCGAGCACGCAACAATCCCTAAACGCAACTGAATAATGCACATGACATGACACATCTCAATCTTCGCCCCAACCCGGCTCACATTCCGCAGCACAAAACCTTTCCAAGTTTTTCAAGGACGTCGTTCGCTTTGCATTCAACAGAGGGACATTTGCATGCAAAAAAAGAAGTTATACATGTTACATCTTCGAAGATTGAACGTTGACTGGCGAGACTGTTCCCAGCAAGAAGGTGATCGTATGTTTGCCGCAAAAAATCAACAATGTGTTTGTCAATCAAAATGTCAAATGCATGATTGGTCCGACTTATTTTTCGAGTCAAACAGGGCTCCTGTGACTGGGAACACAACCAGTCCACCGCGAACGCTTCGTGTGAGAGGCGATTACCGGGGAACAGTGTCTGCTCGAGGAATCCTTCGGACTGGGAGCCTGCCTCGCCGGTCTGGATGAAACAGTTGTGACGCCAGACGGATGCGTGGCCAGGGTCCCCCAATAAAATCAGGCTCCAGGATTCCAGGTTTTCTTCGCGTGCAGTGAAGAAGCACGCAAAGGAGAAGATCGTCCGCACGTTAACTTGGCTTAGCAATGCAGTCCCAACCAAAATACATTTGCAAAGTGAATTGCTCAAAAAGTCTCAAACATCAAATCCATGGAACGCGGTCGCAATGGGAACCCATCCCACTGAACTGTGGCACCCTAGCCCGTCACAAGTACCCGAATTGACATCATTATGGATTCAAAAAGCCTTAGTTACTTGAATTGTGTTAAGAAATGAGAATATAAAAGAGTAAAGGTAAAAGAAGATGTGAATTGTTCAGAATGGTAAAATATACTGAAAGAGGAAAGACCACTGCCGAAGTTACACGATTGTGTACACGGTGCAGTGGTTGAAAGAGAAGAAGAGAGGGAGATGACATAAACCGTTTGAAAAAGAAAGAAAAGATTGTAGTAAAAGGGAAAATACAACCTTACAGACTATAAATAGAGTGTACGAGAAGAAAAGCGAATGTAATGGAAAACGCCACAGCAGTGTGGTCTTGGTTCAGCTGGTCTAGGTTCATTCAAGTTTGACGGTGACACTGATAAGTAAACAATATTTAAGTACGCGGTCCATCTATTTCTTGTGTCTATGGCCAAATGTTTCAAAAGTTGATAAGAAGAAAGGTCAAGGCGTCCACCTGAAACTTGATCGTGTGCAAAATGAGGGCGCGATCCACAAAATACAACGACCCAATTTCTATTTCAACGGCGAACACGCGCGCTGTGTTCGAACCGTCCACTTTCTGTCCACTTCACTGCCCTCTACCGGCTCGGTCGACCATCTTTGCAGGATATGCGAAGATTTCGCGTAAGCGTCCGCCAGGAGGTGTATCATCAGAAAGTGCACCGATGGAGCGACAGTGAAGAAGAAGGGCGTCACAAGTAGCGGCCTAGGGTCGGTGACGACGTGGTGCCTGAAGCGGATGAAGAGGTACAGGCCGACTGGTCTCAGAGCCTCGGCCCCTGTCTTTACCAGGGGAACTAGACTGCGGCCGAAGGTAAGGTTGAACAATCGGTTCAAGAGTGTGAGTGCCCAGCAGCGTCTGAGCAGTCCAGGCCAATCGTGATTACAATTACCGGGTTCGACGAGTTCCTGCATCCCAACTTTCATCTGAAGCGTGTACACGTAACCCACCGCTACGTCAAAGGAGGCCATGCTTGAGCACTGGAGATCAAGGAAGGACTGCAGTACCCACCCGGAAATGAAAGTACAAAGTGTCCGGTGACGAGGAGGCAAGGCAGTGTCCACATGGAAGATGTGACATCGGGTAAAGAGTGTGGCAGCGCAAATAAGTATCCCCATGCCAAAGAACGACCATGTGATGAATTTCAACAACCGCGTGATGTGGGCGGTACTTCAAGTATTCACAGCTTGCACCCACGCATGCAGCTGATTGACCAGACTGACGAGTTCATCCGTTTGCGACATGCACAACAAGTAGCTGATACTGGAGATGGAGCGCGTCATTGTAACAATGACAACTCCAATCGTTTTTCATCGATATGGGAGTGATACCGTGTCAGGAGGAATGTGAGTGCGGTGATCTGCAGCAAGCCGAACAATTGCACCGTCATGCTTCTGAGACTGAGCACCCACCTCTTGTGATAAGGGTCCCAACTTATAGGGACAATGTACCACCAGGATGCCAGACGGATTCCTATCTCAAAAGACTCGGTTTTCGACGCGGTCAGCATGATTTATCCAGACGTGAGACGTTCAAGTTGTTAGAAATGTCGAGATAGGAATGAATGTTCACAAATATGTGTGGCTGTCGTATGCTCAGTACGCCGTACAGTGATTGGCGTAATTTAGATTCCAACTTTAAAATTCCGTTAATAGCAAACGTAATTGTACGTAGTTGTTCATGGGATTCTACCTGCCATTCATTCATACACAAACAAAGAAATTGTCACGAGTTTTTACAAAAAATTCACTGGAAAGCGATTGTTAAGAATTGGCACCCGCAAATTTATGATCGTAACCAAATGAGTAAACAGTATGAATAAATAAGATGAGCAATTTCAAACACATTTCTGTATACTAAAACTTTAGAGGACAACAAAATTTTCGTAATCACACGAGGTTGTCAAGAATGGTAGATGGAAATTTGAATTTATCATTTGATTGTGGCATCGATTAGGAGAAATTGAGTAAGAAGATTCTTATCACGAGAATCAAGTGAGACATTCCGTTTCAATTCCAGTCACCATTCACGTGTTCACGTTCACAAGCTGATAACAGCGAACAGGCTGAAGGCGCTCCGAATGAAGGCGCGGCACTCGTCAGAAATGCCTGAAATCCCTGCTTTTGCTGTTCCTCCTGACGCCGCTGAGATGGAAAGGCGCATTCGTTGGATTCGGGGGCTTGCGCACCCGAGCCCAAAGTAGCCGCTAATATCCGTAATGCTGCCAAAGTCGTGGTGCGCTTGGGGCTGGCTTTCACCCTCGTCAGAGTGAAACCTGACGATCATGTCAATTTCTTGCAGCTGCGCCAGATCGCTGAGCCCCGACTGAGTCTTGTATTTAGCGTGCAGGGCCCGCACCGCTTCCAGTGTCAGGGAGGGCGACCCTGGCCCCTGTGTGCACCCTTTGACCCGTTCCAGCTCTAGCTCCTGCCAGAGCGCCTCGAAACTGGAGGCCGGCACTCCAGAGAGGATTTCGTCCAGCTGAAGCGCCTGTTCCCACCCGCGAGCGGGGAAATCCACACGCACATGAAGCACGGCCAAGGTCGGCCACGGTGTCAGATAATGGGACAGAAGCCCCTCGGTCACCTGCCTGGCGCTCAACTCCAGCTCTAGCCGAGTCACAGCCGGCCACAGCGCCGCGAAGGGGAAAGCAATGAAATTTCCAAATTCGAAGCTACCCGCCGTCAATTTGAGTTGTAGTTCCGTCACGTGGGGGTGAGCCAACTGGCTCCGTACACCATCGTAATTATAATCCTCCTCGCCGTCATTGCTATCGTTCTCGCTGTGTTCTGAGGGTGGCGCCACCGCCACTGGCCTTGACGTTGACACAGGCACGGGTAGAAGTTTCCCATCGCCGTATCCGCCCAAGTCTAGCACGACCCGCCTCAGCCCGGGAAAATTTGCCGCGAGGGTGTGGAACTGATACTGGAACCTATACCGGCTCTCGTACCGCCCGACGCTTGGTGTCAGATGCAGGGTGCGTAGACTGTCCATCCAGGGAACGCGCACGGGCATGATCCGGGCCTCGTCGTCCCACTCGTCACAGATGAGCAACTCCAGCTCGCGGAGAGTGTCCGTCTGTGCTGCGGCGGTAAGAATCTGCCCAGCAAGCCGGGCAATTTTACGGGTACTTTCCGCCCAATCGATGGAGATCCTGATTCTGAGTACTTCCAGGCGCTGGAGGCCTCCCGCGTCTCCGCCCCCACTGACGAACTGCGCCAAATGTCGAAGGTCAGCCATCTCGTTTATGCGGTCTATCTCCAGAGACTTTAGCCCCCTGAGATGCCCCGGGGCCGGCGCTATGTTCAGATTGAGGACCCAGGCAGCCTCGCTGAGGTCCAAGGACTCCAGTCCCAAGGCTTGCTCCAGGAGCTCGGCCACAAAAGTCTGGAACGGCCCTTGGCGCGCGTAATCCAGTAAATCCAGGCTCAGGCGTCGTAAGTTGGGGATTTCTTTTGCAGGTGTCGGCGCCCGTATCGACAGCACGGAGTTATGTGCACGCTCGCGCCGTTCATAATCTCGGAGGGTCAATGGCAAAGACATGGTGAGGGTCAGGTCCTCCAGCTGGGGCGCGAGCTCAAATACGATGCGCCTAAGGTTTCCTCTCCCAAGCGCCCAGGCGGTGGACATTGACAGGTCCAACATCCGGATCGCGTGCCCGCAAGCAGAGAAGAAGGAATTGAAATTGAAATCGGCCCCGGCGTTGTCCAGGACTTCGCACAGATCGGGGATGACATATTTCGTGAAGGGGATGCCTGTGTCGGTGTCTGGGCTTGGCTGCGTGTTCGTGCGCATGAGCTCCGTGTAGCGCCCAATTCCCCCGCCCTCATTGCGCAGTTCAATTGGGGTGTGTTTCTCCCTCAATTCTGGACACACGGCCCAGTTCCAGGACGCAGACGCTCGTCGGAGCGCCAGAAGGCTAGACGCTGGTAAATTCTTGGCGATTTTCGCAAAAAGCTGCAAAAAAATTACAGTGACCGTGTTTTGGCTCCAGAATTAAGAAAATTACTTTCGTATACAAGACACGTACCAAATTATTCCTCATTATTCGTGCCGCTGGTGTTGATACGGCTGGAGTGGAGCTACTTCTACTCGCCTGACTTGACTCCTCCGTCCCCGATCCCAGTTTCTGTTTCTTGATCTCTCTTGGCTCCATTTTTGCGAATTTCTGTCCTTGCCTTTCGCGCGGTGCGTTAAATTGATTAAACTAATTCTGTCTACTGCCTGTCTTATTTTATTTTATTATTTCTAAACTGAAGCCAGACCCAGTTTGTCAAGTCAGAACTTGCTGATGATAAGCAGATACCTGAATGATTACTTCTGATGATACTCTGCCCTGTATAAATAATAAATGCGTTATGTTAAGTGCGTGTTTTGTCCTTATCACTTTATTTGCACAATGAGTCACCGTCCTCAACGACGAGCGTGGCATGAAATGTCAATGGCGTAAAAATAAAAAATGTGTAATTGTTATGAGCCAAATTTTGCTGTCACCAAAATTTCCCTGTCGACCTTGACAGCCATGTGGAGCATCGAAGGGCTAGCCATTGCGAACCCAAAGTAACCTGCCATGTCCGTGCACATGGTGTTGGCAGGCACGTTCAGAATGAGCTCGTTCAGCTGGTGGAGGTCACTGAGCCCGGGCTGAGTCTTGTGCGTGCGAATGAGGGCACGGACACGGTCCAAGGTCGCTGGCTGCGAGCCCGACTTCAGCTCACCCATCAGCGGGTCGAGTTGTCGCCATTCGGTCCAGGTCGCCTCCACAAACCTCAGTCCATTATGGTTTATTCTCGACCCATTTGTCTAACTTGTACGCGAACCGCTTCAGGACAGGGAAGAAGCCATAGAGAGTGCCCCCGTCTTCGCCCTCACCTCTGAACTCGATGGAGAAAGGTTTTGACCCGCCGCGTGTCAGCTTGGAGCAACAGACCGCCTCCAGGCGGAGGTCTCGAACCGCGCGACGATGTTCGTTGTTCTGACCCCCACCCCCGCCCTACCGATCCCACTCCTCAATTTGGAGCACCAATGTCCTCAGCGTTGACGACTGGGTGGCCAGATTTGTGCCTGGTCCTTCAAGTTGGCATTACATCAGAGGTACTGCGCTGCGGGTGAAGGACGTCTGCAGTGTACATGCCTGGATTTTGCAATGTCCTACACGAACGCGAGCACCAAGTATCCAACCCAAGTCTCGCTCACCTCGAACACGAAATGTGTCATATTTGGGGCGATTTCCGGCGCTGCCACAGCTGTAGCCTTGATCGGATGGTAGGACGTGAACCATTGCTTCGATTTCCAGTGCGTGCCGCATGTGACTCTGACCACGTCCTCCGCAGCCCTATCGTCTCCTTCGTCGGCTCAAAGAACTGGAGCTCGGTCTGATTTCAAAAGTGCACGGACCAAAAGGGGGTTTCATGGTTTGGTAGTTGGCCATGCACCAGGTGAGCTCGTACGTTTCGCCAGGAATGTAATACATCATGTCTGCGTATGTAGACGTGATTTGTACCAGCGCTTTTTTCGCTGCTCAGTTGGCCCTGGCCGACTCAAAGTTGAGATCTGTGCATCATTTGAAGAACACGTCAGAAGACTTTACACAGCATTAAGTACAATCGGCTCACAAATTGCGTTGTCCGCCCCAAAGAAGTATTCCAGCGTCTCCTTATCCGAGCATTTCAGGAGCAAAAATCTGTAAACAGAATTAATCTCGTACTTCCCTGAGCCCGTCGTCTATGGAGGGAGAAATCACTCAAAATACATGAAAGTGAGTCTGCACTTGAAATCGTTGCATCTGCCTGCTTTCATATGCGATTGCACTTGCTCAAGTGCAAATCTGCACTTGGATTTCAGGTGCACATCTGCACTTGGATTTCAGGTGCATATCTGCACTTGGATTTCAGATGCAGATATGCTCCGTGGTCGTCGAATGATGGCAATGAATTTGTCACTTGACTGGTCACTACTACTGAACGATATGCTGTCTCCACATTTATTTGACAGAATTAGTTAATTAAGACTTACAAATTAACTAAAGTACAAAGGAGAAGTTAATTTTTTTTACTTTACCGAGTAAACTTACACACTAAAATATTTTTGACGACGAAGCGAAAGGGAGAAAACAATTTCAGTGCCTGCTGCACAGAAACAGAAATAGCAAACAAACATTTTTTACCAGACTTCACGCTGCGTCCCACGGCGACAAGCGGACAAGGCATTTTATGCACAAGCATAAGCAAAGCAAAGAGTTCATATTTGAGCATACCGATGAAAAGGAGCCCCAAAATTTCTCAACTAATTTACCAATCACTGCTTGATTTCCCTGAATTCTTACTTGAAGAACTCAAGCATCCGGCCTTTCACACCTCCTGGGCCTGCTGTAATGCTTTTTTTTTGTTTCGAGCTCAATTTCCAACTTCGCTACCTTATTAGCGGTTTCCAACTGCTGTGCTTGTGCCGATGCATGAGCGCTTGCCACAGCTAACTGTGCAACCTTTGCTAATTCTTTCTCTGGTGTGAATTCTTCAGGGTAGTAGTATGCCACAATATGTACGCGCTTTTGCGAAAGATATTCCTGGACCAGAACCAAAGCCATGAGGAAGAGCAAATTAACGGAAATTGTTAAGTAGACAAGAATAGAGCTGGATGCTACCGGATTCGGGAGGCAGGTAGTAGGATCGATGGTAAAATTGTAGTTCCTGTCCATAGAGAAGGTTTTGAAAACTGAATTTGCAATGCTTCTCATAAGAGGACCCCCCTCAATAGTTGATCCAAAAGAGATATGAAGGAAAGAGGCGGGGCATTGTCGATGCTTTCAACAGTTACGTTTAATACCCAGAAAAGGAGATACTCAAAGGAGAGGGTTCCCGAAGCAAAAATTAAGCTAAACCCCACAGCATATACCAGTTTAAGTACTTTGCTTAAGCTAGCACGGCAGCCAGTGTTCTTAGGCTTAGTTGGAACAAGCGAGCTAGTAGCGTTGTAGGAAAAGCAGCTCAATATCCCACAACCTTGACTTCCAAGCTTTCGTTGCTTGCGCAATATGTTTCGAACAAAGAAGTATGATTGCAATGGTATACAGAGGGATAAAAGCGCAATGAAGTAATGAATAATCTCACGTATCGTTAAGCAAGAATTAATAATACTGTTAATTGAAGAGTCTATAGTGGTTCTCACAGACCCGACCACTTGAGAGACAGTGGTCGAGCTTCTGACATCGTGAATGCTAGCGCCTTCAAGTTTGAACATACCGGCGAACTTCGTCATCTCATTACCAAGATCTGGAACCAGGCGACCAAGTTTCGTGATTTCTTGTGCACCTTTTACTGGAGAACAGAGGGCATCCTTATCAACAACCGAGCAAACTGCAGGTGCAACAGAAGCAACAGCACAAAGTATGTCAGAGAATGGCTTGGAAATTCTTCTATGGCAATCAATGACGCCTTGAGTGGTAGCTTCCAAACAGTTCGAGTTGCCGGTGCTAATACTTGTGTTGCAGTCGTTCGCTGAGTCATCAAGGTCCACCACTGCAGCTTTGATGTGCTTTTCAACGTCTCGGAACTTCGATGACAAACCCATCAACCCGCGATCCACTTCTTCTCCAACGCTCTGACGTCCTCGTACGTTGTCGCGAACATTATCTGCCATACCTGAAAATTGGGAGATATGTTAAAGAGACCGGGCTCTCCTTAAATCCTACTTAGATTTTGGCTACCTTCATAAACCTCTTCTACAGCTTTTCTAAAGAGATCAGACTGAACAGTCGCCAGCTTGCTTCCACAATTCGACATGCTATAAACTTGTTTCAAATTTAGCAAGATTGACTGCAAAGGGTGAGAGACGATGATCCATGTTAAACATGTAACCAGCACCCATCTGCTGACCTTAGTCGATAGTTGGGGTAAACTGACTGCCATGCAGCACCTAAAAGGATGTCAGCAATATTAATAACGAATTTCAAGGGTCCAGGTG
>WIXG01000913.1:0-16167 GCA_009869945.1 Mesaphorura yosii | reverse complement strand
CGAGCCAATTTTGAAAGGACCATTATGGCGCAGTACCCTTAAATTTAGGTACCGTTTAATAGGTACCCTTTCTTGTGGTACCCTTCCTGGCGTACCCTTTTAGTCGGTACCCTTTCGGTCGGTACCGCTTTAATTGAGCCCCAATAACCCTCGAACGCAGAATTTCTTTCAGACACATCTCTTTCTCGAAAAAATCTCTTCGGCTACAATCAAGTTGTGAAAGGTCACGGAAGTATTCGCCTCCTTGGAATTTAATGCATGGCCATCTGATATGATTTGAATTTGGGATCCTTCAGGACACATGGAGCAAATAAAATAGCGTCTAATCGATGATGACACCTTGGATCCTGAGCCCTGAGCCTGCTGAAAGCCGATTATGTACATGTTTAATGCATGATAGCGAAATGAAGAATGCGGCCTAAAATTTTAGACTACCAATATGATGAATAATACTGTCGGACGAACTGTAATGATGTTCATGATTAGAATTGATTGTCAGAGCAAATGATGAAACGCGGCTTGCCAAGTGATGGATTGCCTGCTTGAATGAAAGACATCATAAATTATTCATTCATGAATTCCAATAGGTTCGGAGCAAACATTAGGTTCATTAGATTTCTCGGAACAAAATGGAGCGAACTGATCACGAACTTCCTTCCCAAGGTGACTTTAGTAAAGACGCTTTGTAATTGGCTCAAACGATCAGTCGACCGATCGCATAAGTTTGTACATATCATACAATGCACGACGGTCACTTTCTATACGGGAGTCACGGCGGAGCAACCTGCAAACGCATTATTCCATCACAAGTCCTATTTAATTTAATTATCAAGCATCATCACATAATTTAATACATGTCGAGTCCAGAAAAATCCTAAAAATAGTGTAGTTATATTCAGAACAGAGTTAACCTAACCTAATCTAACCTAAAAAATAAATGATATTGCTAAGTTTTGATCATACAGTGTAAGACAAATTATATTGGGATCTGTTATGATTTAGTAATTTGACCTGAATCGTACAAATCGCAAAGAAAATAAACAAATTAATTAATTACAGTCGACATTCCAACGCGCTTAGGAGCGTAGTAACTTCTTCCGCCTCTATTCTATTCTTAGTTGCGACCAAATATATCTTTTTCGTACTTCCTAATGCTCCGTTGAGTATCACGTTCAAATCGGAGGTAGTAGACCTCCGCCCAGAACCCGTAGAACCCAAACTCAAGGAGCCACGTTGCGTAGGTGTAGGTTTGACCGCTCAGATGACCAATGAACTCGAAAAAGTCTTGCACGCCCTCCGTGAACGGTACAGGGACTCTGTGACAAAGAGCGTCCGCGGAGGATACGTGTGGCATGATTGAGGGGGACTTGTCTCAAACCAAGCAAGACTGACCAAACGATGAATAGGACCGAAGCGTTAGAATTTCAATAAAAAATTCCGGAACCGTATCGCGTCTAACCATCAAATGAATTCAACTGTTTGAGAGCTGAGATGTTACACAATTACAATTTTCTCCGCATGGACAAAGTTACTTACGAATAATTTAACAGAAAACCCACGTATATTTGAGGCGAATTTTTAATTTAAGAAGGCTATAAGAGTAGTTTGGTTGTTTGTATTTACGACAAAGAAAGACGGTGTGCTCGCCCATATCTAGTCATTAAAAATGAAACACCTTTTACCGCGAAAAGTGACCAACTTCGATTCATTCAGGAATATTAAAGATAAGCCTGCCTAATTCGTTCAGTTTATATCCAACTTGTACTGCCAGGTTAATTCTGTATTCTGTACTCGACAAAAGCGCTTTATTTGTTTTCATCTGATATTATATGACGCTCGAGTGTATTGGTGAGTGCTGGCTGACGTGCACATACTTTAGAAGGTATTTCAACGACAATTTCATTGGGATGTTAAAATAGAATTGATGGTGTACTCGATTATCTTCTCTGCAAGAAAGATATACGTGTGCTTGTCAAAGTATCCCACTCCTCGCAGCCTGATCTTGAGCGGGTGCAATGACTTCAGGACGGCGTAGACTGGTTTTCGTTGGGCGTAGGCTAGACCTGCATTTGGCCCACAGTCAGACTTCAACCGGTGGATGATTAACCTCGAAGATTCGGTGATTGATTGCAGGCAGCGTAGGGCCACAGAATAGTAGAAAGCAAAGGAAGCAATGATACACAAGGACATGACGATGAGAAAAGGTGACTGAGAAGAACCATATTTGATGACAAGGTTGCAGCAGAAGACGAAACATGACGAGGAAAGGATCAGATGGCCTGGCATGATGTAGTCGGAGATAGTGCTCGAGTTGAAAGCGGAGATATATACTTGCAGGCGCTTGTAGAACCGGAACACCAGTACAGTTTTGCGCCAAGCCCTTTTCTTTTCAGAATTAAGTTCCTGAAGTACCTGTGGGAGCAGGATGCACATCGGAAACGCCATAGAAGCTCCGATCGTCAGTGCGGGAATATAATGCAGGAATACGGCGAACTGCAGATAAGCCATGAGCACCCTGGTGCAAATGCAAGAGCAGCCGCACGTGAGTTCGGGTGCCAACAAATGGAGAACGTGCAGCTTGCACGACTGGACGTAGATGAAACCGCTCCCAAGCACGAAGATGCTGAAAATCGTCAGTGTTACCACGAATAAAAAGTTACACAAATGAAACTTTTGAGTCCCAGATCGTGGTTGGGTCCTCTCGTGTGTTTTGCATAATTCAATCAGAACGTTGATCAAATTCTTCATCTCCTCCGCCCTCGTCTGAGCCCAGGTCACAAAAAAGAATGAAATAAGGGCGCAGAAACTTATCGATCCGCCAAAAATAACCTGAGGGTCACTGTTATTGAGCTCACCATCCCTTACGCGTGCCCAAAGCATAACAACCGAGACAGTCGTAATTGCTAGGAATGCGATGCTGATGAAGCAGGAAATGTATTTACGAAGAGTGACCCAAAGTCCGGTGTCGAGCTCGCAGAGATTAAGCACTGGATTCCAAACGTAGGGTGTGCCCGTGAAGTAATAGGCGCTCGTGCAGCTGAAGTGTATGCAATTGAAAGTTGTCTGAGTGTAGAATCGGACGGTTCCGTTCGCGGAAGACACACGCGCCATTTTGAGGACTTGTACCACTGAAAAATGTGAATCGAAGACTACTTTGAGTGATAGGAGGGTTTTCCAATTTAGAAATTCTGAAACTCGGAATTTTATCTTGTGTTACCATCAAGCGAGAAATTGTGCGTTTTGTAAGCTTTGTCTTCTGGTACGCAAGAAAGAGCTTGAAATGGTATTTACGAATAATTTAATAACAATCAAGCCAAATGACAAAAGCGGTTAATTTTTCATTCAAGCCTAACTCCTAGTCAAGTTTATGTCTTGTTAAGACTAGTTGAATGGAAACCTGACGGCCCTCCCCGTATTTTATTGCTAACAATTAACATTTGAAATGACAGGCACAGAAATTCAGCGGCATAATCGGACAATTGGTTCTCTTCACATTAAACTGGTATTGATCGTATACTCGAGTATCATTGTCGCTATAAAATTGTACATGGGTTTATCAAATGAGCCCACGCCACGTAGGCGGATTTTTAGAGGTCGCAGAGAGTGAAAGAGGGCCTTGGTCTGATGTTTTTGCTACATCTCTGCAAGTGTGAGCCCGAGCGCCGCATTCGCCACGCCCGCACACCTTCGCGTAGTTCGCATCATTTCACTTTGACCTCAGTCGCTGAATCAGGGTCGCCGTGCATTCGGTGAACGACTGTAGGCACCAAAGTACTACTGCGTAGTGAAGTGCAACGCAATTGCAAATCGTGGTGCATATAACTACACCGACGGTTGGCAGCTGGTACTTGATGAGATAGTTGAACCAGAAGACGAATCCTGAGTAAAAAATGATCAAATGCCCTGGCAAGATATATGCTGTGATGTTACTTGAATTCCAAATAAAAAAAATAGTAAAAAATAATAATGGGAGAAAGAGCTGGACGCGGGAATAAAGCGGGAGTGCGGAGTCCAACGATTGAGAGCTGAGTCCTCGAAATATTTTCGGCAGGAGAAAGAAGGTCGGATATGTCAACGTCATTATAATAATTCGTATGGTACCAGCCCACTGAGCGTATAAGCCGACTTGGAGTAGGAAGAGCAAAACTCTAGATGCACCATACTCAGCGTCTGAATTTACGCCGTACTTTGATGACGAGAAGGCGCCAGTCGTCAAGTCGTCGGAGGGTCTTTCGCCACTTTTGCAATGTGCGACCGTGGCGGTGGAGAATTTTGCGAGTAGACCGAGCAGCACAGCCGCGCCAACCATCATTGAATTCGGAAGAACGGCGACCGACGTCGAAGCGGCTGCGGTTAGCCATTTTATCCGAGTCGTGCTTGCCGTCTGCGAATTGTGTAATCTTTCTTTTATACAAATGAACTCTTAAAACACACATTTTCAACTTTTAGGAAAAGATTTTAAATTTCTAGAAAAAGTTCAACTGTTTTCCATTTTTGAAAAATCAATTCAAATTTTTTTAAAAAGATTTCCAACTTAAAGAAACATTTTAAATTTCTAGATTTTTGTTTTTGTTCTGCCCGAACCGTTTCTTTCTACCAACCAGGTCGATTACACGTGGGGCGAGTATCGTAGTTTCCGAGTAGACGTTTGTCGATGTCTTCGCTCGCTCCGGCCTGCAAAACGCGTCGCTCGACATGGCCGATTCCTCGAAATTGGAAAAGTTGATCTTGTCACTAACAAACAACTTGGAATGGCGCCCTTATTGAACGACGTGTCAATTCATGGCACGTCGTCGTTCCTGAAACACGCGCAGGAGTGAGGAAGTTGGTCCAGGACGGGATTGAGGCTGGAGTCGTCGTCCCTCTCCCGCGCCGCGTCTATCAAAAGGATCAGGTTGAGCCTGCCTTCCGAATTATGGGTCAGGGAACGCACATTGGGAAAATTTTAATTCAAATGCGCGACGACGATATCGAGAAGCAGCAGCAGGCGCTGAAGATTTGCGCAGCTCCACGAATTTATTTCGACCCCAATAAATCCTACATAATTGCTGAAGGACTGGGTGGCATCGGTCTCGAGATGGTCGACTGGATGATTGGGCGATATGCAAGAAATATTGTGCTTACGTCGCGCCCTGGCATCACAACGGCGTACCAGGAGTGCTACATCCAGCTTTGGAGAAAGAAAAAAGCAATGGTCGTTGTTTTGAAGCTGGATGCCCCCGCCATAGAAAATGCGGCATCCTGCAGGAAGCAAAACGCCTGGGGCCAGTCGGTGATTTTTTCACCCTAGCGTTTCATCGAAATTTTGGTTCCATTGGCGAGTTGACGGCAGACGGATTTCAGACTATGTTGAACCCAAAAATAGGCCTGAGCCGGAATTTTGACCTGTTGACACGACAATCGTGCCCAGAATTGGATCCCTTCATCGTCTTTTCTAGCATAGCGTCTGGAATGGGCATTGATAGCTCGAGCAGCTATGGAATGCCTTCGCGAGCGACGTGTCGCCGACGGTTTGCCTGGTAAAGCGTTTCTTTGGGGTCCGATTGGCAACGTGGGACAGTGGCAGGATTTCTACAATATGGAATACAACCGGCAGAGCTTCCGAGGCTTCGGCGTCCAAAGTCTGCGGTCCGTCTTGAAAAGCTCTCGACAATTTGTTACCCCACGCGAGTTCCACCGTCGTGTCAAGAAGACCCCTCGACTTGAACGCGGGTGATAAAAATACAGCGCAGCTCACCCTGCTGGAGCGCCTCGCACACATTCTCGGATACTTCAACCGCTCACGCTTGGATCCAAATTCCAAGTTGCCTGAGTTGGGAATAGATTCTGTCATGACAATGGAAGTGCGACAAATGCTGGAGCAGGATTTTGTAATGACGCTCTCCGTTATTCAATTACCTAACCAAACAACCAAACATGGTTAGGAACCTAACCAACAAGGAAATGATTGCCAAACGAAGCCTAGCCGAATGAATGAACAGCTGATACCCGGCCACTGATTTGATAATCGGAATCCTTACTCCTTGCGATTTGCGAACCGCAGGGCCTCCCGAAGGCCCGTCAAGGCTTTCATTTGTAGCGAAGAGAATCTAACACAGATCTAATTATAGAATAGAGTCCAGCCGGACCAAAACTACTATTTAATTCTAGCATTTTAAGATATCTAGTTCAGTACGTCTCCACCTTTCAATCTGTTCTCTCCTCGAATAAATGTGTCTGCTTTGCCTTTCGAAGCTTCTACTGTCGGCTCTCTTCATCTCGGCCGTTATTGCGATCACATACTGGTACACAACAGGGCCACAATAAGAATAGAAGAGACTCCTATTCTTACACATTCAAGCCAATTGCACGGCCCAAATGGCAAATTATCACTCAATCACATGCGGTTCAGCAAAAGTGTTGCCTTAATTGGCATGCAATCCGTCCGGGATTGTCGACCGACCACGAAAAAGTTGGCGCTAACTGGCAATCGCCTCATTCATTATTCAGTTTCCGGGTTCGAACGTAATCTCTTCTGTGGTGTGGTTGCTCCAAATTTGCTGACAGTAAACTGATTGGGGCAGATTTTAGGACTCAAGAAAACTGGAAACCATGCGCTCTTTACTCCTTGTTATCCTAAAGTGGTCAGTTAGCAACCGTAATCGAACTGTAGAGTGGTCCAATGGAGTCAGGAGGTCGGCATTGACGCACGTAACTTCACCTCCGACCCTGTCCGTTGCTTCATCTATCGGCTCGTGGCTGCATCGCCAAGTAAAGAAAGTGAGATAAGGAGCCAGCTGTAGACGTCCTAAAAATAGATTCGCAACTTGTGGCCATAGCAAGTGCGATAATGCGTGGCAACAGCAACCGACTGTCGCAATGGCTACGTCATATAAAACCGCATGCCGACCCGAGCGTCTTCATCAATTTGATTTCTAACTCAACGATGTCCACCGCAAAAAGTTGCGTCGTGGCCCTCGTCGTGACCGCACTCATCACCACGGCCACGGCCACATTTTATGTGTACCCTGGCAACGCTTTTCTGCAGAACGTGCAGTACCCCTCCAAATGCCTGACCACGACCACGGGAAACGCGCTGATCCTCACGCCATGCGACCTGGTATCCGTTAAGCAACTCATTGGGATGGCCGGGTTTCAGAATTTTGCCACTACTCCGGGCGTCCTAACATTTTACGGCGCGGGGTACCGGATTCTTCAGGTCGTGGGCTCCGGCAACGGGAACGGAGTAGCCATCGACGCCAACGCGGTCTACGACGCTTTTAATGTGACGCCCAATCAAAAGTGGAAGATTGTGACCGGGACGTACGACGACACTTTTATGCTGCAGGCGCAAAACAGTTTGCGGTGTCTGACGGCGGAGGGTGGGGAGGGGGCAGGGAGTTACATGGACCAGTGGGACTGTGTCAATCAGAACCATCAGCGGTGGAAAGTCATTCAGTGGCCGAGGGTCCCCGACACGTTCAATTTGCTGCTGAAAAACGTCGCGTTCCCTTCGTCGTGCCTTGACAACCCTGGTGGAGGCACCGCCGACGGAACCACACCGAATCTTTACCCGTGTGTCACCTCAGCCGCTAATCACCACTGGACTCTCGTGTTTTGCACTTCATCAAGTGCTTGCCCCAACGGGGGCTGGCTGATCAAGAATGGGGCGTCCGGCAGATGCCTCCAGATTAACGGAGCGGGAACGACCAACGGGATAAGAGTGACGCAGTGGACGTGCCCTGACCCGAACGCCGCCTCACTCATCCCGCAACACTTCCTATGGAATGCCTTGTCACCGGACCCGGAGAGCTCCACTCAGCGCCTCCAATTTCAGAGCGTGAGTGCCCCTGGCAAATGCCTGACTCCCGAGGGCTCGGTCCTGGGCCTAGGCGGGTACTCCGACATTTGGGACTGCACCCCGGTCGCCAACGCCCCGCACCAGTACTTCAATTGGGTCACTCCAGCCGAGTACCTCAATCCGTACGGGAGCATCTGCGTCGGACCACTCGAGTGCCTCTCCAATTCCTGTCTCCTGACCTGCCAGAAGGGAGCCACCGACCTACCGTGCCAGACGAAAAACGATTGTACCTCGGGCGTCTGCAACGATGGCAAATGCACTTAATAAAGCCTGTCTAAAGGCAAAGCGGACAATTGAAAAAACGTCTTTATTATCAACATTAAGAATTATCATAAAACATGTATGGTGTAATTGTGAACAGGTAACATCTAACTACAAAATGGAACATTAATGAATAGCTTCAACCCCATGGTATCATATTGCACGTAAATTTCTCCAAGCTTTCTTCATAACGGCTTGTCCAGATTTCTGTGCGACTGAACGGCTGATATTTCGCCAGATGCTTTTAGACGCCTTGAATATTCTGCCTTGCACAACGCCCAATACTTCTCAATGCCTCGCGCATCGGGAACATTTGGAGCATTTTCATTTTTCCGGATAAATTCGATATTTTCGCGTTCCAGGTACTCTGTAACGGCAGAGGCGTAGTGGGTCGTAGCCATGTCCGGCCAAAACAGAACCTTGGTCTTATCAAACTTCTTGATGAAAGGAATCAGTCGCTTTTTAACGCATTCTTCCAGATATAGTTGGGACGTGAGGGTTTGGTCGGTAATGAAGGGTTCTGAAACTTGTCCATCTTGAGATATTGCTTGCCATACAAGCATCTTTTTGGCAAATTTTGCTTGAGGTTTGACTTTGTCCTTGTATTTGGTTGCCTTAGGGTTAGATGAATGGAAAAATTTCCGTCCTGGAGTGTCCTGAGGTTCTAAGAAGACATAACTCTCATCGTCAATGATGAGCATCTTTCCAAGCACTTTTCTGTAAATCCTTCTGCAACCGGTTCTTGCTCGCTGCTTTTGGTCTTTGATATATTTCGGGACCCTTCTTCTTCACATATTCCTTGATGCCCAGGACCTTCTTCTTCCCGTGTTGCAGAGTTGACCGGGTTAGGTTGAGTTTTAGGGCTGCAGTACGAACTGACGCCGAAGGATTCTTTTCATAAAACAGTTTTGCAATTAACTTTACTACTTCCATGAAATTTTGACAAATGCATTCAACATGTTTCTCATACTTTTTAGGCTCATTCGGGTTTTCAGAGTCGTCGGATCAGTGTATCTACAGGGACGCCATTTGCTAGAAAGCGAGGAAGGGTGCCCATGCCTGTAGATTTGGCGTACGTATTCATTCCCACGGCGGCTGACCCATCCCCTCCCGTCCCAATGAGCCCAAATTTTAACAGGAACTGACTGAACAGCCACCGTGAGTTTGAGCTTAAATAGGGTTCGTGCACTCAAGCAACGCGAACAATACTATAATAGAGTGCTATTAATTTCAATTTTCTACGTCCGGTCCAGTGACCCCTGCGGAGACAACGCCTTCCTTTGTGGTAACATTCATGCACAATAAGAGATTAATGAGCGGGAGTATGACGCACTCGCAAATGGATCGTGCTTGACAACTAACGTGCAGGTACTGAACGTATGTCCAGTTGTCTAACCAGTTGATGAGATGACGCCCGCTGTTGCATAATAGTAGGAGTGCGTACACCATGAGGAGGAAGAGACAAGATCCCTTGGAACAAACATGACAAATGGGTCATGACCACGAATCGGCTGACGTCGATCAGGTTCATGCGAAGACTAGAAGAAGTAGCTTACGAAAAGTGCTTTACACCATCACTTTGTGCCCTTCTGTTTAATCAAACATATTGTCAGCGAACAAAGTGTTTGTGTTGAATATAAATGCTGAGTGAACTATTCGAGTCGAAAACCCATCGAGACGATTTGTCCGTTGATGGGAACCAGGTCAAAATGCACGACGCAGTCTGAACCACAGTTCACATCTTGTGAGCTTTGTCCAACCTCACCGCTCCTTCCAATTGCTTGGTATACTTCGTCAGGTCCTCCAGACAAGCACACGCTTACCTCGTACATCTTGTTCGCCTCCAGATGCACAGGTTCCTTGAACGCCACGTAAAAGACTTTGTTGTCCAGTCCTCCGTGAACGTATGCCAAAGTCTTGGTCGACCCGTCGCCCAACGCTGGGGGGAATTTCCCTGTGACAAGCACGGTGCTTGAGTCTGGTTGGTCGGTAATCTTCATTTGCACGTGGTACACGGCCCAGGAAGCTGGTGCCACGAGGCCCACGCTCACTATCGAAATGGATCGATTCGCCTTGAAACTGCTGTACTTCCAGAATTCGTTGTACGCCGGGCCCGTTTCGTTGGTGATGTCCACAGGCAGCACAAAGTTGACCTCATGAATCGGTGACTGAGCAGTGACGTTGCCGGTGTTGCTGGCGCAATGATAGCCCCGGCAAGGTCGGAAAACGAATGGCTCAAGACCACTCAGAGCGGAGTCTGCCATGATACCGGTCAGCTGCAGAGTACAAGTACTAATTTAGAGAAACTGTGGCCCAACTAATGGTCAAAGTTCATGTTTCATACCAGCAGGGAAGAACAAAGAAGGAAAGCTAGGTGGACGCTCACACGTAAATCCATACCTGTTGCAATGTTCTGGAATGATCGGAAGTTGTCGCTGAAATGTAATGAACTTTCAACTGTGTTGGATCTGCTCGCTGGAGGTCAATTTAAATACTCGCCGTGTGTAACCTCAAGCTGTCAGTTGTATATTTTAATCATATTCTAATGTGTACATCCGGCTGCGTGAGGTACTCTTGTGCATAGGGTTGACTCATTCATGGTTGACAACTTCGCGCGCGGCAATAAATCAAGTTATCAAAGTCGTCCATAACGAGCATGTACACACGGCACAAAACATCGAGCACCCGGACCTTGGTTTGGGTTCGCTGAGTCCGGCATAGCTCATGACACGACGTCGATTAGCTTTTGCGCTTGGAATCCAGACACTTTGAGTTACCTCATGTGATTCATGCTTGAACATAGCAGACTCACAATTGAAGTGTGCATTAAGCTCGCCTTCGGAGTGATACAGACCCGACTTTGCATGAAACACGCTTTCTGACGTCATGCCTGTCGATCAGGTACATTATTACTCCGTCCAATTTCTGGACGCATGTTGCTCTGCCCAGCCGCATCATACAGACTTGTAGACGTTGTTCAGATTGATTAGAAAAATGAGAACCTGTTCTGACTCCCATAATTGCATTGGCAACTTGCTTGCTGTAACTGCAAGACACTTTTCCCACATGCGGCGAATGACAGGAATCGTAGATCGTATAGATCGTAGGTGTTCGAAGAGACCAAAGATCCCTGACTGCCCTACAAGTAGTCTTGAATGCATTAGACAGCCTCGGTGGACTGACTGCCGTGGCGACTCAGAGCACTTTGCAAGGTCTCCTTTCAAAGATTTCAAGAGTTGGTCAAATCAGAACTTACATTTCAAGCGGCAGCACTCAACGCGTCCTGATCAGCTCAAAAACTTTGTCTGTGGTCTTTGCCCGAAACGAATCCCGACAATTCGAACACTAACCGTCCACCACGCTTGGGTTCACAACAGAGAACTGCAATTCGCTTGCCCATACAGTGACTACAAGAAGAAATTTACAGACAAGAGCAATTTTCTCAGGCACAAGCAAAGGGCACACACTGATGAAAGACCATACTCGTATTCGTACTGCTCCAAGGCTTTCTTAACACATCAGGAGCTTCAAGATCATGTTCGTTGCCACAGCCGGGAAAGACCCTTCGCGTACAGCCAGTGTCACAGTGAACTCTGAAAATCCTCCTCGCTAGCCCTGCACATGCACACCCACACAGGAGGTAAGCCGTACAACAGTATCGTTTTGCGAGAGGCGTTTCTCCATTTGTTCCAATCTCAAGCGCCATTACAGGACTCACCAGTCAGTGCACCATTCTAAAGGTAGCCAAAGTTCAGGTTAATGGTCAAGGATAAGGGTTAGGGCGTTAGGGGTGGGTAAGTCTTTTGCAGGTACAGGTTGACTACACACACACACACACACACGAGATCAGCAGAAGCAGCAGAGGAGAAGGCGACTCGATGAGACGGACTTGAAGACTTTATTCCCTGTGATGCTCAAAAATTCCTCAATAAAGATCACAATTCTTCAAACAATCTCGAACAAGGTCAAGGCTCTCTCTTTGCATTATTTCGGGCATTCAGGGCGAGAGATGAATGCGCAGAGAAAGGTGTCCTCCGCGACCGTATCCTGCCCCATGTCTCCTTCATCCTGACAATTTTCATTATACGTCTGGCAACTGATCACGTCATTCGCTTCTGCAGAGAAGACACAGAATTCATACTGCAATACGTGTGATACGTGTTTGGAGTTTGTGGCTGGATTAGGTTGCTAACCTTTACACTCCTGCAAGAGTTGTCCACATGAAGCCGCTTCCACCACTACCGTGTCATCCTCCTCCTCGTCCTCACCTGCTCCTCCAGCAGCAGCTGCAACAGGGTCCTCCTCTTCCTGGTCGGGTAAAGGCAGGCTATTAACAACACTAACGCTGAAGAAGGTGGCGCAGGTAAGGAAAATGACGAGAGAGAGAATGCGGATCCGATTCATGACTTGACTTGGTTTGGTACTGAATTGGGTACTACTAGAGCCTCTGGAAAGCGAGTAGCTTCATTTTCTAGTTGATTTGGATCACGGTCGGAATTAATGTGAGCAGGTTGAAGAACTCTATGAACTTGAAGTGCATTGTGCTGATTGAGTTCTGCTTACTGACAACGACAGGATAATGACGAATGCACATCCAGGCATCAATCTGCTACGATTAGATGACTTGCTCGCTCGCAAAATAGCTACTACTGCGAATGCATGACGAGGTTTCCTGATTTTTGTTTTTTTGCATGGGTTTACTAAGTCGTAAGTGAAAATACGTCGGCACCAACAGCAACGGAGACCAGCCATCCTGTTTGGCATTTGCACAAGTCCCATGCAAACTAAAATCCTGACAATAATAAATTCGAGATCTTGTCCATTAGTTTCGCTTTCAATTCAATTTTCTATTTCTTCAAAATTGTTCCTTATTGTAGCTTTTTCCACGTTTTGGACGGTTACTCAATAAGAAAATGAGTTGCCAGGAATTTTCACGCTTTTGCTAATCTGATTTGATATCAACTTATCATAGCCTGAAATCTCTTTGATGAGTTGGTTACGGGAAGCCATTTTCAGTTCAAACTCAAGTTGCATTTGCAGAAATTTTTGAACCAAGTTCAGGGATTGAGAGAAAGCAGATTTATTTCTTAGATACTGGGGTTGGTAAGTTTAAGGCAGACAGGCAGGCATTTGTAATTTATGAACTTTGAACTTTACCGCACGCTTTTTGCAGACGAGTATTGAATTGAAATTGAAACGAAGTTTATTGATACGAGCATATTATTATATATATCGATAAGTGTCCTTTAATTTTGTTGCTATTTTTGTATTGTACATTGTTAAACAATTTGCTATATTAATAGATACCTCGAATGTTAACATATTTTCATGTTTATTGGGCTTGTCCAGCATCATCATGTCATCTGAAGTGGACCACAAGTATTCTGTTATTTTAGTCCCATCCTTCAGATTGAAGGCAGTACTGACTGCTGATTAAATTCAAGTTCAAAACTTGACATGGGAGATGCGAACGTGCAGTCATGTCAGATGTCACTGCAAATTGACAAGAGGCAATCCAAACTGGTAGACGAGCACTTTACATTTACGTATATAAGCAACATATATGAACAAGATCGACCTGGACTGATTGAGTTTCAATTCAATCTCTTCTCTATTACAAATCTGCATCGTTAACGTGAAAATGTCTCTCAAGGTTCTCGCTCTTTGCCTCCTGGCCGTCCAGCTTGCTTCTGGCTGCACAAACTTGGTGTCTGGACATCGAAATCTGGACTTGGCTCGTGTAAGTAAACTTTCTTCTCGTGGTTGTTCTTACTCTAATCTGAAATTCAATTCTGAACATGCACATGTGTAGTATCAAGGCACTTGGAACTTGATCGGATTTGTGGAACCGGAGGCTTTCACGGGCCAGAAGCACCGATGCGTGAGTGAATCGTACTACAAACGGGATGACAATCCTTACCTTGTGGACACTGTATGGAAGTACGTCTCTATTTTCAATGCAGTAGCACTATGATATCAAGGCAGGGCCGCAATTCATTCTTGTTTTAATACCAGTGGCACAATTAACGGCGAACGCATTTCCCAACCTGGACTAATCACACTTGCATCGCACGACGTCTCTCACGCCAGCCAATGGGAGATGTACATGGATGGAGCGCGATTCGAAGCCACTGTCATTGCGACCGACTACATGACTTGGGCAGTTGAGCGAACTTGCGGAACCATTCCCGTGCCCGGAGAGCCTGACATGTACTTTGAGCGGCTGATGATCCGAAGCCGTTTCACATACCTTTCTGCGAGTGTGCTCAGCACGCTGATGACATTGGCCGAGTCATATGGCTATAATGCGAACAATTTTGAACTTATTGAACATTCTAATTGTTGAGTTTTGATTCAATTCAATGTGAAAATTATTGATTAGCATTCCAACTTAGTAAGTGTGTTAATTAAATAATATTTTTGTTGTCTTCTGTCTCATTTTCTGTTTCTGGGCATCTTCTCAAACCCGACCTGCGCAATACATGAGTCGCAATCCCAAGTTTAATGAGTATGGCATGTACTCCGCACCTCGTCTTCTTCCTATACACTTTATCCCTGCTGCGAATCGAAATATTCTGCAACTGTATTGGTCGAGCTTGCGTCAAGGTCCATTTGATAGTATAGGTCATGTAATCTGTTCCGGGCACCAGATAAGACCATTTGTCACCAGAACCGTCTCGACTGGTTGTAGCAAAGTGTGTCAGACCAGGATTGTTAAATGTTCGCTTTGTGAGATAGTTATACTGCAGAATTGCGACGGGGAGAGCCGTCGGCATGTGTTGTCTTGTGGTATGTGACACGGACGCAAGAGGTTGTGGACTGGAAGACGAACCAGTACTTTTCTGTTTGGTACCAGAGACCTTGATACTGCAATAATGCAATAAAGAGCCAACAAGCCATTGTCACTGAGAGAGTTTTCTGAAAACTGGTCCACAAGAGTCGCTGCAGACGTCTTAAAGTTTGGGACTCCGGTCAGCTTGAGACAGATGCCAATGGTCGCGTACTGTGCCCGTACGGTGGTGGCAAAAGCTTCCAGCATGCAGACCAGAAGTTGAGGTTGCCAAATCACTGATCAGCCATTTTTTTGCAGAAGTCGGTCAGATGATATCTTTCTTCGTTGAAGCGTTGGTGGAAACTGCAATCAAGAAAATGTAGACAAACCAAGCCAGGAATTCACTTGCCACCACTTTGAGGCAAGAATATGAAGTGTCAGTGTCAGTGTCATTCGATCGCGTCTCCATTTTCTCGCATAATTAGCCAGGTCAGCGTAGAGTGAAGAGCAAATTTGTATTTGAATGTGCAGAGGACAAAAGACTAATGTCAACGTAAAGAAAGACCCATCGTGATGGGGTTTTCGTAATCATCAGTACAAGTATTGCAGATCACAGCAGCGGTCGGCGATTGGACGGCTTTTTGGTGTTTTTTTCGTACAGAATACTGAAATACAGAAAAATAATCAAACGGCAATATTTTGTTAACTCATTCCCTTCAAATCTTTTGTCCACGTCAATGTAGAGCGTCTTGTCAAATTAGTCAATTGTCAGCATCACAGATTTTTGTACCCGTTTTGAAATTTTAATGTACTCTAGCATGGTCATGCTATATGCTTTGAATTTTATTCAAAGCAATGTCCAAGCCAGTGTCAGTCTGAAAGGAAGGCGCAGCAGCGAGAAAGAGAAGGGAGTCAGTCAGTCGTGAGCAGTAGTCATAGTCACGGTCGTCGAGTCCAGCGTCTGCGAATAGTTGTCAAAAATCGAAAAATAAAAGCCCTATCTTTGAATTAATTACAAATTGTCCGTGTCCGTGTCCATCATTTAATTGCCTCGCTATCATCCGACCGTCCGCGTCCAGAGCCGGTAAGCACGTCTCACCTTGCTCACGCGAAGCCGCGCAGTAAAGCACCCATAAACAGTAAAGGACACAGCGCAATACACTCACATTATAGTACAAAGTACAATCATGGCACTTCCACGCAGCACGCGTGCAAATTTTTTATATATTTGCATAACTTGCTCGAGTGGAATGCTAATGGAGGTCAGGATTCTTTTTATTGGGGGGGGGGGGGG
>WIXG01000912.1:0-16170 GCA_009869945.1 Mesaphorura yosii | reverse complement strand
GCGATTGACGAGTCATACATCAATCGAAAGCTTACACCCCAAGGACTTTAACAAAAAATATTTGACATCGAAATTCGACTGCCCTGGCTCACAGTGGCTTGTCGAAGTTCGACCATTTGTCACCCTTCGATCTCAAATATCTCGGAAACGACGCCTACAAAAAGTTAATATTTTTAAATGATAAATTCGAAAAAAAAATAGCAAATCGTGATTTTTTGCAATTCAAGACTGGTTAGCTTGGAATTTTTGAGTTTTTTCGCTGTTTTTTGCGAATGGCATAATTGTGTGAAATTCTGACACAAAAATACCCACATTACCTAAATCCACTATTGATTAGCAATATAATGAGCTATCGCGAGCCAAAATTGGATCACAGGTAGTGGAGATATTGTGGTCAAACCTTTGACATATACCTTCCACCGGCCATAGCTCCTTCGCCTGTGGTCCCTTCTTGGTCATCGATAGCTCATTTTGAAGCTATTTTCATACAAATTCTGAAAATGTAACCCAATTTGCCCCATGAATTCACGCAAAAATGATATGCCTGGAAAATCGTCCAAACATTCAAAAAATCCCGCGTAACTGGGGTCAAAATAGATGAAAATGGTGTTTTGATATTTTTCTCAGAATTTACATCAAAAAGCAGGATTTATAGTGTCGAGACTTTTTTCAATATCACCCCTTCATTTTCCAGATATTTTAGATCGAAGGGTGACAAATGGTCGAACTTCGACAAGCCACTGTGAGCCAGGGCAGTCGAATTTCGATGTCAAATATTTTTTGTTAAAGTCATTGGGGTATAAGCTTTCGATTGATGTATGACTCGTCAATCGCGAGCGCTTGGCCGAAAACAGGGCCTTAACTGATACAATCCTTTATGAAGGGTTATTTGGGTCACTTTGATAAGAAGCTGTACGTGCTCATAGTCGCCGTGATGGTGGGCAACACCATCAACAGCCTCGTGTTATGAATTTATAAATCAAAATATGATTGTGTTTTTATTGACAACTCAATACGTGGATTGAAATAAACAGTGCGTATGTATTGCCTCTCATGCGACCCTTTCGCGATTCATCATGACTGCTTTTAGCGAATGGAGGACGACAAACAGCACAATTTTGTACGTGGTGCTTTTCTTAACGGTGAGAAACGGACCGAGACTCATTGAAATCGGGGCGCACGCTCGGAGACAGGCGCGTGCGCATGTGACGAGGCGTTCATTCCCGTGCGCGTGTGCGTGATTTCTCCAGCGACGGACCACCTCCGTCGACAGAATATGAATGCTTGCGCTCGCAGAGCCAAACACTGTGACGATACTCAAGTTGCCGACAGCACAGGTGACAATCACGAAAAGGAGCGGAGGCGGAATGCGATCGTGATGCACGACGAAGAGGATATTTTGCATAATGCAGCAGCTAATGTGAATGGCGAAGGCGAAGGGAATGAAGAAGGGGCAGAGGAGGTGCTTGAAGATGGAGTGCATGACTTGTAACTGAGGATAACGGCGAAGCCCGCGTTCGCGACTCCTGGCTGCAGCTCCGTCGTCGGCGTCCCAGAGTAGCAGTTTCCTCAGCCACAGCGGCATCTTGTGAATGTAGACTAGGAAGCAGACGAGGAACAGCACAGCAGAGTCGTTGAATAGGAGTGCCACCATGAAGTGGTGGACAGCGCCCAGCGCGATGAAGAGCACCTTCAGCCGCCAGAGCCATGCTGATGCTGACGACGTCGAGACGTATCCTGAAACCAGCCACGTGATGTATTGCGTTTTGAAGGGGCCTTCGAGGTATACGGCCAGAACGATGAATGGCAAGTTTACGAGAGTAGATAAGATGGTCATCTGGAAAAACCGTTCACTGCGGCTGATCTTTGGTGCTAAAACAAAATATCACGTGCATGATTAAAAAAGCACGAGAAGCTCCGGGTAAAACGCCTGCTTATTCTTACCACCAATGCCTTTGCCTTCGAATTCCTTGTTAAAATGTAGAAATTGATTAATCAACGACACGGCTTCCTTTCTCTTGACTCCCACAAATGCACTGGTTCCGAAAACACCCAGCGTGGTGAACGCAAACATCAAATGAACCCCAACAGCGGCGGTGGGAGCATTCGCAACGTGTCCCGTGAATATCAGCGCCTGGACTACCCACAAATGTGCGCAGTACGAAGCCATTAGGGCTAAATTAGCGGAGTAGGCTACCCTCGCCGTGGCTTTTGTGATTGGCTCGAGCTCACGGGTTTTTTTACTAAACTGGAATGGCACCGCTTTCAGAGCGGCAGAATAGCGAAACAAGAATATCAAGACTCGAACGGTCGTCTCCCGTGTGGCGGGTGAAATCGCAAGTTGAGGCATAGAAAATTCGAACTGGCGATCTGGGACGATCAAATCAGCGAGATTTCAACGATGATGCACGAACAAACGCCTGAGGCTGAAGTCAAGATGAGAAATCCCTCGAAACCGCACGATGCCAATTTAGAAGATTGAAGCTTGTTTTGAAGATTCTTTTGCCTTAAGTTATTCAGATCCAATTGCTAACTAACTATGTTAAGTTCTGAGTGAAGGTTGATGTTTTTAAAATTTAACGTCCATTTCCATGATTGGCTGGCCATGCGCCATCGATTTTTGCTTTAAGCGTCATTCTTCTAAAGTGATGTGCTGATGAGTCTAATTCAAGCTGAGTCTTAGCTATAAAACCAATGAATTAACTAATTTAATCTTAGACTTAATCTTTAAGTTACGCTGTTCGTCTCTTCCCGATACATGATGACCACCTTCAGCGAATACAGAACTACAAATAACACGATCTTGTAAGTCGTGCTTTTCTTAACGGTAAGAAACGGTCCGAGGTTCAGAGAAATCGGGGCGAATGCCCGCAAACGTGCGGCGAAGCATTCATTCCGCGCCTCTAGGGCGCAGTTTCGCCAGCGGCGGACCACCTGTGTCGACAGAATATGAATGCTTGCCGCGGCCGAGAAAAGCTCTCTGATCAGTGCCAAGTCCAGAGAAGTCCGGGCAATAAACATGACCAGCAGCGGGAACGGAATTCGGTCGTGGTGCCTCAAGCAGAGGAAGTTAAGAACAATGCAGGCGCTCGTGATGATGGCGAACCCGAATGGAAGGTAGAAGGGACAGATAAGATTTTTGGAGATACAGTTCATGACTTGCAGATGAAGATACTTTCGGATGCGGATGCTGCTTGCCGCTACGGCTCCGTCGAATAGCGATGGCGACTCTTTTGCGAGTTGGCGCAGCCACGAGGCCATTTTGTAAATGTAGACCAACAGAGCGATCGTCAGCAAAATGACGGTGGCACTCAACACAAGCGCCGTCAGCACATGGTAGAAAGCGCCAAGAGCGATAAAAGGTATGCTACGCCAGGCGGATGATGCGATGTGTGCGGGAACGAGCCATGTGATGTACCGGATGTTGAAGGGGTCGCGCAGGTACGTCGTCAGCATGGAGTACGGCAGCTGCGCGAGCACAAATATGATGATCGGCGAGACAAGTTGCTCTTTACGATTTATTAGGCCAGACGGTTCTGAAAGACGAATGATGCAAATGACAAATCGTTACGTGATTGCAAGGAATTCAAGCAAATAATTCAAGGAATAACGATGAACGAACCTTGAATCTGCCTGTAAAGCCGAAGAAATTTGTTCATCATCGGCACCAGCTCCTTTTCCTTGGCCGCAAGGAACAAGAATTGTCCCGTCGCGCCGAAAATTCCGATTGCGAGCAGCAAATGTAGTGCTATGTTCGTTGTGGATTCACTTTCGGCGTGTCCTGTGAAAATCAGCGCCTGTATGATCCATAAATACGCGCAGTACGAAGACAGGAGCAGTGAATTGCCATAGTAGGCGGCCCTCGCCCACCAGCGCTGCTCAAGCTCGAGTTGTTGCGTTCTGCCGTCGAATCGGAAGGGCGTCGCCTTCAGGAAAGAGGCATATCGGGACAGGAAGATCAGGACCCGGATCGTCGTCGAGCGGGTGGCAGTCGGAATCGCAATCCTAGCCATTTTGGACGGAGGCAATCAAATCAGAAAGCTTTGGAATAAATGCTTTAGCAATGAGTAGAAATCGAATGACGAAGGATTTCGATCTGAATCTCAAATGAAGTGTTTTCTCAAAAGTTCATATCGTAATTTATGCAAAAGTGGGCATCTTTTGTTTCTAACATTGAAATTCCATTTCCATTATCGATTTCTCCTTCGACATTCACCTGCGGCTGGCTTTTCATGTTTTAATGGACGTGACAAGTCATGGAAAATCGAGGTTAGCTGGGAACTGCGGTCGTTGGCAATTGGCAATTAACAATGAGTGAATTCAACAATCACATTATGTAAATATTAAGAACTGTGAGACTGACAATATGTAATGGGATTTTCGAATTCGATGGCGCGACACGTGCAGGCTCATCATTCGAACAGCAACAATCAATTTACGTGAATGTCAAATACAGGTGTACTAATTCTGATTACGATTACGCTATAAGTACAAGTCAAAATATTCTCTGGACTTACAAGTTATAGAGTTTCTTCGATCAAACCGAGTTTCCTTGTCTGTCTTACCTTGACTTGACTTTGACTAAATTTTAAGTCATTAATTCAAGGTTTCACGTCCTTTCACGATTCATCATGACCGCCTTCAACGAATGAAGAACGACGAAAAGCACAATTTTGTAGGTGGTACTTTTCTTAACGGTGAGAAACTGGCCAAGATTCAGAGAGATCGGGGCGCGCGCTTGTAGATGTGCGACAAGGCATTCATTTCGTAACTCCCGGGCCTGATTTCGCCAGCGACGCACCACCTGAGTTGATAAATCATGGATACTCGCTGCGGCCGACCCAAATTCAGTGACTACGGCCATGCCCACAACGGTAGCGACAGCCAACGTGACCAGCAAGAGAAAAGGCATGCGATCGGGGTAGACGATGCAAAGATAATTGGCAACTATGCTGCAACTCGTAAAAATGGTAAAAGCAAACGGAATGAAGAAAGGACAGATAAGATTTTTGCAGATGCAATTCATGACTTGAAGCTGAAGAAATCGGCGTGGACCGGCCGCGTCTTCCAACGGTGCTTTGAGAAGCTGGCGTAGCCACAGTGGGATCGTGTCAATGTAGATCACGAAGCAGATAGTCAATGGTAAAGCGATGCCATTGAATAGGATGACTGTCATTAAATGGTAGGTTGCGCCCAGTGCAACGAATAACACTTTCGTCGAGACGGGTCGCGAAATTTTCTCCGAGACAAGCCAAGTGACGTTTCGGATGTTGTACGGGTCAGCAAAGTAGGTAACCAGAGTCGTGAACGGAATATTTACAAATGCAAAACCGATCACAGCAAGAATAAGCCGCTCTTTACGACTTATCTTCTCAGAGTGTTCAGGTTTGGTTTGGCGCAGTCCTAAAATTAATATTATTAATAAAAGAACAATAAAAATAATCTTTGCGCTCTCTTATCTGTTTGCTTTTGCAGTGTGATATGAAAATTACCTTCAATCTCCTTCCTCAGACGTAGAAATTGGTTCGTCATGGACACGAGCTCCTTTTCTCTGATTGTCACGAATACGTTTGCACCAGCAACACCCGCGAAGGCGATCGCAATTACAAGATGGATTCCGGCATCGGCTGTTGACACGCTGGTGACCTTTCTGGAGAGGATTAGCACTTGGACGACCCACAAAAATGCGCAGTAGGAAATAATCAGCAATGAATTTCCGTAATAGGCGAAGGCGGCCCCACCGCTGCCCTTTGGAATTAGTTGGAGCTGGTGGGTGCTGCTGTGGAATTGGAATGGCAGAGCTCTCACGGTAGCAGAATATCGAAACAAGAGGGCCAGTGCTCCAACGGCGTGGCATGATAAACGGTGGCGTAGAGAATCACACTCCGAACCATTTTGAAGATTTTGGCCTGAGGAACTCATATCAAGGAGCCTGGAACGACCTTAGCGTGACACATCAAGTGAGAAAGAGAAATGAATGACTGCAGGATTTCAATACAGTTCGACTACTTGCTGCTGACTTAACATGAATTATCCAGGTTAATTTATCAGCGAGCTTTATGTAAGTGAGGCTTTATCCGTCCATTTCTACTAGATTGACAGGCCTAGCTCCATCGATTTTTCTGTGTTGTCTGTTTGATGTAGTAGGCCCTTGCGTGAGATAAGCATTCGGATTTTAATTCTGATGGAATTGATAGTGAGTGAATCCTACTCATAAAATTCAATTTACTGGAATTACAATCGTGCAATTGAAATTCATAATTTGTTGGCAAATACAACTAATCAGTTTGATGGAAGCGCTAAAGATGTAAGATACAAGATCTACTACTCGAGACATGCGAATACATGTGCTTTTAATTGCAGATGCGAGCGTTTGCGAGTTTGCAGAATCTTCGTTGCAATCAGCGGAAGAGATCATAGAAAGGCGGCGAGGACAAAAGACAGGAATGAAATTGGAATTGACGAGAAACAGCGCAGAACCACAGAAGTGATCTGTGTGAGAGAAATTTCTTTTGGGTACGCGTACGAATTCAAAGCTGAGAATCCGTTTTCATACTCTTCACCGATACAAAAGATCCATTCATTGTTTTATGCTGATTGTTCACGCGCGCTTTTGTCCAAGCCGCCATTGTAATCCGAGTACAGCGTGTAAACCGCTCACAGACTCTACAATGCTCGAAACGAAAGCGAAACGGAGCGCCTTGTAAATATGTCTTGTGAACGTGCAGTAGCCTAGTCGCCAACTGTCTCTCATCAGTGGCAGTGGCAGGATTGCCACAAAATCTAAAACCATCAAATATGGGCACGGATTTCAGTTCCGCCCCGCTTCTGGTAAGCCCTGACACACTCACTTCAGTGACCAGCAGTCTGTGAGTCTGAAGTCATTTACGTTGCAGCTCGTCCTCCTCCTGTCAACTTCGCCCGACGCCGACGCAAACGCCAACGCCACGAGCTCGGGTAATGGCAGCTGGATTGTAATTGCAGGTGCAGTGAGCGGTCGAGGGAGCCCGCTCGTCGAAATGCAGGCACCGCAACTTCAGCTCAACCGATCCACAGCCACGCCTCTCCAGACCTACGCTCCTTTATCATCTCACAACACTCACGAGCCCGCCCAGCACCGCGGTGTCGATGCGGGCTCGTTCAACAGAAAGCAGCTGGAGTTTGTGCACGAGCTGGCGGGTGCAGGTGAGGACTGGAACTGGTGGCGGTGGCCATGGCAGCCCCAGCCCCAAGCCCAACCCCGCCCACGTATGCGCCCACACCAGCGCCCGCGGCCGGTGGTCACAGAGAATGACCTGGACACGATACTGGAGGAATACAAGAGCATGGTGGCGGCAGCAGAAGGCGACGGCGGCGGCACCGAAGACTACCCGGACTCGGGCTCGAATGAGTTGCATCCGCTGGAACCACGACATCCTTGGTCCATCACATCACCTTTACTTCACTTACAGTCGGAGCTGCGACCACAATCAAATTCGAATAAGTATTCCGGTCATCCTCCTCCACCGTCACGGCCAGAGCCTCCAAAACAAAACCACGAGCCGGAGCCACCAATGGACATCTTCCTGGACGGCTACATTCGCCCCACGAATTACACATCCATGGTACTCCGCACGTACGAGTACGGTGATGGACTGCTAAAGTGCAGGGCCTGTGGAGGCTACACAGGCTCATCCGTCGGAGAGTGCTGCATGGCCTGCGGACAGCTCAAGTACGATGGCTGCTGGTGCAAACCCTGCGACTGCCTCTGCTACATGAAGAGCGAGCGCCCCATCCGGTGGACGGGCGGCCTCGGGAGTTTTCTTTGACTTGTAAATTGTTGAGGGAATAAAATTCAGGAGGAATGAATAATTCCCAGTTTTTGACATGCAATTTTTTATTAATGCCTCACGGCTAGGCTTTCATGTCCTTTCGTGATACATCATGACTGCTTTCAACGAATGAAGAATCACGAACACTACAATTTTGTACGTCGTAGTTTTCTTAATCGTAAGAAACGGGTCGAGGTTCAGAGAAATCGGGGCGCACGCTCGCAGGCGTGCGGTCAGCCTTTCATTCCGCATCAGCCAGATTACGTATCTGATATTGAAGGGGTCGGTTAGATACGTTGTGAGCATGGTGAGTGGCACTCTTACGAGGACAAACAAGACCACAATCGACAGAAGTCGCTCCTTGCGACTGGGACTGCGATGTGTCTTGGAATCTTCGACTTCAATTTGCCTGTTCAGCCGTAGGAATTTAATCATCATGCACACGAGTTCCTCTTGATTAATCACCACGAGAGCATTTCCTTCCACTACGCCTAGGACGGCCATCACGAGCAGTAAGTGAATAGCCCTGGCGTGTCCCGTGAGTAACAGCACCTGTGTTACCCATAAGTGGACGAGGTTCTGGCCTCTTGTTTGCAAAATGCTCTTAATAATGCAGGAGTAGATTCCGGTGTTTAACATATAAGCTCCATTTGTATAAATGGCTTTACTTTAATTTTTATGCTCGCTGCGCTGACTGAATGTTTGATGTTGTGATAAGGTCATATTGAATTTTTCCCAGAAACAATAATGATTTATTTTGACATGGGAAGAACATTAACTAAACTTAATCCAGCGATCACGTCAACTTGGAATTGCATTCACGTTACGGACCGTCAGAATCCAAAGGTCAAAGTGTGCCTTGCCGTATCGTTCGCCTAAATTCTAAATTGTGCAATTTTTGTTCAATGCTATGCGTGCGCGCAGCTTTTAGAAATTTATGAGCAGCGTAATGAGGAAATCGAATATCATTTTGACCTCATGCAGAATTAAGAGTCTATCCATGAAGTACATGGACCCGACTCTGTTTTTCATTACGGGAAGAGATCGCAGACGGGAGACGATGGTGTGTTCCCTGACTACTCCGGGGACACAGTTACGCTTGAAGGAGGCAAGAAGCTTCTTTGATTGCGTGTGGGTATCCGACATGAACCACACAAAAATGTAGACACCACAGGACCCGGCAAAAATCCACGCAACCAGCACACCGCCAAGCAGAGGGTTCTCCAGCAGATGCTGGTGCTTTCTTATCAGCAGAAACACGCCGATTGGGACACCCAACTCGCCGGCCGAATTGGCGACAGCAACGAACGAGGTCCCGAGAGTGAGATTGGCGATCGTGTTCACCAGGCGAAGGACGCCGTATCTACCAATCAAAACGCTGATTCCCTGCCCCTGCGCCCTCGCTTGGTTCCGATTTGAGGCGATGATCGTGATCATCTCCTTCAGCTCCGCGTTTATGATGGTTGTGTACAGATAAAGCGCCGAGGTGCCCATGAGTGAGATGCAGCGAGTTCTCTGAATTGCGAAAACTTCGATGACCCACGATAAGAGGAAGGAGAGCCAAGTTTGGTGGTTTGCCGGTAGGACCGAGTCCAAATGCAGTAGGTAACCTCGTGTAAAGGCAAGGAAAACTGCGAATCCTCCAAACACAATGTTGCAGCATCCAAAGAATAATTCCAGCAACTTTCTCTGGGCTGGCCCTACTTGAAACGCTGGGAATCCTATTTAGTTATCAAAACAAGCTAGAGATATTTTCTTGGTCGTCGGCTTAGGTTATAAAAATCTTACCCGCTCCTGGATACAACTGTGGAGAATAAAGCCACGTGATTAGAGCTGCGAAATCTTCTTCTCTCCGTCCCAGAATGAAAAGCACCTGAATTGTCAGCGTGGAGCCTTCAAACACAAGAAGAACCGCATGGACAATAACTTCCAGCGAAACAGTCCACGTAGTACTGCAAAGTTCAGCCATTCTCTCTACCAAGAAGATGACATGCAACAGTGAAACAATGGTAGAACATCTTGAAATCAGGAGCTTCCAGCGGGATTCTGCGAATTTCGCTCTCTTTTGCTCTCCGATGAAGGGAAAAGCGAATGCGAAAGAGCAACCTAATTTAATAGTAGACGCTACGTACGACTCAAGCTTTCTTGTTTTCGTTTTCGCCATTTTCTGGACAGAAACGAGACACTGCGGCTGGAATAAGAAGTTGCCGATAAAGGTTTGAGCTTGGCATCTTTTTATTGGCTTAAAGTTCAGATGACCTCCAAAAAGTCACGGATTCCATTCCAACAGCATGCATTTACCTTTACATGGTTCGCGGCGCCGGCGCCTGATAATTAAAATGGTGGAATCAGTCATTAATTAAATTAAATCGGTCGTCCCGCATCGATTTACGATTTCCAACCCGTGTTGATGAAGTTTATTCTTTTCCGAGACATCGCGTCACCGTAAAAATTTACGAGAAAGGGAAGGAAGCTAGTCGTTAATTCTAGAGACGGCTGGAGAAGGTGCTCATTAGACGTAAACATCTTGAAGGTGTCTATCATGCAATTTTATTTCCAGCTGAATGAAGTGATATGATTATGCACTACGAGCCAGCTATTATAATCCGGCTTATCGGTCGTTAAATTGTAGACTGTCAGTGAATCAACGTGGCTGGAAAGCGTCAAGCGTACAACGAAAATAACTTCTCCAATATTCCACATTGGTTTCTGACTTGATGCCAATGCGGCAAGCTTCTTTTGTGTTTGTCCTTTGCCCCTGGACAAAGAAGACATTCGTCGAGTTATTGTTCAATAATACAAGAACAAGAATGACTTATTCGCCGAGTTTCCTACGCTGTGCTCACCCCATGCCTCTTTTCACGACCGGCTAATTTTTGAATGACGTAGAGCAAATCCTCCAACAGACGCTTAATAACTCTAAATATGAAAAGCGCTGGAAAGGTAATCCCGTAAGGTTTTATCAGAGAACATCTTCGGTGGGTCGTTCCTGAACACAGAATAACAATAACATGACATACTGACATTCCTTCACCATGTGCAAAAATTATTAAAGGTTCACCTGAGGCAAGAAAACTGGACAATCGAGTGACATTTGCTGTAACCTGCAATTTTTAAGTTCACAAGCCGGAATACGTAAAAAAAAAGATATGTAATGACAGTGTAGACCAGCAAAGAATTCATGTGATTTCTTATTTCTCGGAATTCACACTCAATTAAATTGTTTGTAAAGTCAAGTGGACGAGTGGACAAATGAGAGGCTTGGCTTGGCTAACAATTCTGCAACAATGGCCTTGTGATGACAACCTAATATCACTTTTATCGGTTTTTCTACTTTATTAGAATCACCGTTAATTTTCTCCGCCACGCCAGAATCAATTTTTTCACCGACATCGACGATTAAATGGGAAAATCTTTCCTTAAAACTGTTCATAGCAAATTGCTTTCCATTCCCAAACCAAATATCAGACATTCCATTAAATTGTAAATTATTAATGAAGAACCACTCAAATTGTTTTCACTCGAAAGCCGCCTTGGAGAATTTTATTCGACCTGTATTCTTGACGAGATTCGGCTCAGAAGGATGGTTGGTTGGTTAATGCAATATCAAACTTGACCCCCCGGACTTTGGTGTACCAATTTGCGAATTTGCAGCCCTACTGGGGCTGACGAATTTGAAAACCAGGAACATTTAGAACCCTTCGAAGAGTTTTTCGACATTGTCAAGTTGAGAGACAGAAAATGACAAATGAGTGAAACTGATGAGGAGAAGGAACACACATTTTATTGAGTATCAAGTTAATTGTCAGTCAAACCAATTAAATCTTATCTTCTAATAAAATATTAATTAATAAGCAATTCGTTGATGGGCATTGCTTCATTTTCGGTAGACGAGCACAACTGTCGCCACCTGTTGCAAAATTATACTCAGGACCGTGAGGAGCGTCTCCTGGCCCGGCGTGAACAAGCCCCCAACATCAAACACGATGGGGCGGTACGGGGTCCTCGGTCTTGTCCCCTGTCTCCGCTCTTGTCGGCTGGCGAGTTTCTGAACCAGACAGAGGGATTCTTCCAACACGTTCTTCATTACCTTAAACATGAAAATCATACCAAATGTGGACCCGAACGCGAAGAAACTATATACAGCCAGCAATGAGAGGCTGGCTCGGCTGTGAAATAGAATCAGGGAAGCCCAGACCATGATGATGACTGTGAAGGACGTGAAGAGGCCGATGGGTAGAAAGTAAAGTGAGAAGCAGCCTCTGAATGCGCTGTTCAATACTTGCACGCTTTGGTACGCACATGGATCCGGATGCAGGCCCGCCAAGGGCTTAAGCAGTCTTACCCACACTGCCAACATGCAGATGGACGAGAAGAAGAGGAGCACACAGAAAGTCAGCCGCACGATGGTCTTGAACATCAGCAACACCATGAACAGTGCACAAACGAGACGACCAATGACGCTTGTCCCACCATAGAAGTTGTAGAAATTCAGGGACCCCGATGCATGCTCGCCTGTGTTCGGCAGCATGAAGTAGATCATGAACGAGAGGCACAGGGCGGAGTTTGAAATCAGGAGTGCGACGCAAAAGCGGTGAAACTTGTCGCCTCGTGTCAGTCGAGCCTTGTGCAGCAATCTCAGATGCTCATTCGTAGCCAGCAGTGTGTTTCCAATGCACATCATGTCAGACGCACACGCATTCGTCAAGGGTATCCCCACAAGACTCGCCAATACCAAATTCAGCACCATTAGGAATCCCTCGAACAGTTTGTCGATGAGGGTCCAGTTGATGGACACGAAGTGAATGAAGCCGACGAGGAGAAGAAACACGGAGCCCTGCTCCAGCCGCGTGCTGATCTTGAAGTCCATGGCCAGCACCGGCAGGCGTAGGTGAGGTGGCCATCGCCACTGCCTCCATTGCCATTGACATGGACATCTACGGGGATTTGCCCGATGTCCTGCTCCTGGGTGCGCCGATTCAGGCTCAGGCTGCAATTTCTTACCGTTCCATTGTAGTGGGATGCAGTGGGTGGATGCGGCCACACGAAAGACGAGGCGGAGGAGCCTGACAGTATTATCAGAGAACATTTTTGCTTGGTAAGCGTCGGGTGTGACAGACAAAAGAACAAAAGGGCCTTTTCGCCTTCTAATAAATATTCAAGGTCCAAATGGAACAGGGGCAGAAAACAGCAGCAGCGTGACATTTACAGCAACCTGTAATTTCTCAATTTATGAGCCCGAAGAAAGTATGTGGCAATTCTAAACGTCAATGAAGTATTCATGCAATTTCTCAGTTTCTCGGTCACACGCTATTAAATTGTTTGTCAGGTGGGCGGGTGACAAATGAAGGGTTGGGTGATATAACAAGCCTTGGCTTATGGTTTAAATTTGTGCAATAATTAATTAAGCCCGCATGTGGTCAACACAATTATTACGCTGCATAAAAGTTACTTTGAAGAACCAGCGCCAGGGCTAAATCGAACCGCAAAGCGCAACTGGGAAAAACTCAGCAATCACACGGTGGTCGTTGCTGTCTGTATGATGGTGTACAAATCATTGATTCAGATTTGAAGCATTTGGCTCAGAGTCAAGAGTTCGACGCACACGCAAAACTGCGATGCCATCGGGCCCTCCAAGTTTGGGTGTCCGCATTTAATGCTTGCACATACGGAGGCTTTATCCTGCCCGGCCACTTGTTGGTGATCGGAGTCTTCCTCCTCGTCTCCATTCGCGTCATGGTCGAGCGCACGGCTGCGTCCATCCTCAGCGCGGCTTCTTCCACGTTCGCGATTCCGCTGCACTACTTCCTGATAATAGCAACGCTGTGGTTGATTACTGACGTCTCGACGGCGCTGCTGAAACAAAGGGAGAGTATTCACGGGCGCCATGCGCCCGTGTTTCGGCGCGAACTCCGAGCTTGTCGACCGATCCGATTTAAGATGGGAGTCCTGGGTCGTATTGATAAGCCTGTGTACATGCTGCTTACATGTATGATCAGCGATCATTCTATCAACACTCTGATTCTTTGAAGGTCATCAAGTCATTATTAAACTGTCCTTTGAAACTGAAGAAAAAAGTCTCCATTCATTGCTTGATTGAATGCCATGCCTGGAAGCCCTTTCCCGTAATTGATTAAATAAGCAATTAATTGTCCGCCCCAAACAATTATGGACTTGTTTGGCCGTGGAAAGTACAATTGTGGAATTTCCCACGCGCGAGTAAGTATCTTTTGTAAGTACTGGTCATCAATACTTCAATTGTACGATTGAGAAGGGGGCACTAATTGCGAAAATTGTGGGACAAAACGATTGAAAAAGGTAGACCGCCTCATCCGAATTCTCACGTGGAATGGCAAGTACTTAGGTTTAAAATTTTATCACTATCGCCCTATTGCTATTTTAGTTACGTTGCATATTTGAGGCGGGATTCCAAGAAGCAATACGCAAGACAACACATTTTTGTTTGCAGAATATGTATGTGGACGAATCGTATATAAGACAAAGGTTTATGCAAAGTTCATGGCTGGCTGGCCGTTAAAGTATTTTACACGGAGAAAAGGTGGGAATTCCCAGTAAAAGCGATACGCCTATTACTTTAATCGTGTAATGCAATGGCGGTGGATCAAGATTTTCGTCGGCAAGCCGTAATGCACACGAGTTATTTTGCATTTCACTTTATAATCATTTTACTCACACGTATGATTATCGACCATGTCATCCATACGCTGGCTCTTTAAAGCTCGTCAGTAGTAGTTTAATTACTGAACTATGTGCTAGCATAATTACTAAGAGTGAGTCCAGTTACGAGAGCAAAACAGGATACTTTGATGATTTGATGAATGTGCGCGAGCGAACGGAGACATGTAACTGGCTATCGCTATCATGCTGTCCAAATAAAAACAATCATCCAGTTAGCAGTTACGTAATGAAAGAGTACACAGCATGTCCAGCACACGTCTCCACCATGATCGACGCAACCTTCGTTCACACACACATAGCGAACAAATCAAGAGACTAGAGTATCCTCATGTAAACACCTTCATATATTGTGGAGTAGCAAAAAATGCAGTCGGCAAATAAAGCCACAGCAACCCTATGACGAGCTGAACCTATTATCGCGATTCTAATATAAAGCAGCTTCCTAAAAGTTCATTGCTAATCAGTTCTGACTGGTCGTGCACAGACTTCGTAGTTCACACTGACACCGCTCCGGTTCAGTCCTCAGAATGCTGACAGTCGCTTTAATCGTCGGTGTTGTGATCGGCATCTTGTGGTAAGTCAGATTCTGTACTTGCGAGTTAACGCGTTAACAGGTGTATGGTGCGCCTGAACGGGCGTTTAATTAATGTGTGTGATCTCGATATGAATCTGGTGCAGGTATCTCCACCACAAATTGACTTACTGGCAACGCAGAGGGATCCCGACCCCAGGCATTTCATACCAATGGAAATACTACGCTCGTCCGCTTGCAAATTACGACCTGGAACTCACCGCCAAGTACGGTTCCGTGTTCGGAGTGCTCGAAGGCACGAAGCCCATCCTCATCGTGAGCGATATTGACATGGTTCGCGACGTCCTCGTCAAAGACTTCACATCCTTCCCGAATCACAAACCACTCCGCATGGGAGACCCCACCTTCGACTTGAACATGTTCTCTCTAGACGGAAACGAAGACTGGAGACGAATTCGATCACTAATCAGCCCCACGTTCACGTCCGGGAAACTTCGCTCGATGGAGCCACTTGTTAACAACTGCATCTCAGCCCTGAAGGCGAATTTGGGCGCTGCGGCCGATTCTGGTGACTTAGTTGATGTCAAGAAGTACTTTAACTCACTCTCATTCGACGTGATTGCCCGATGCGCGTACGGAACAAAGATTGATTCGCTCTCAGATCCCAACAACCCGATTCAGAAAAACTTTGATTCGTTATTTGACCAGCCTTTTACGTTTCTCTTCACGATGCTGTTCCCGAGAATCGCTGCAGTGACAGGTGTTAAAGACCGCGCTACTCGGCCAATGAATTTCTTTAAATCGATGACCAAGACACTGATCGACGAACGTACTCGGGCCATCAAATCGGACACGGGAGCTGGCTACAACGATTTCCTTCAGACGATGATCGACGCAAATCGGGAAGCCATGAAGGAGTCGGGCAGTCAGCAGCAGCAGCAGAAGATCATCTCCACCGAAGAAATGATGGCTCAGTCGATTATCTTCCTCGTTGCTGGATTCGACACCACTGCAACCGGCATGGCCATGTGCGCCTACTACCTTTCCACGAACCCCGAGCTGCAGGACAAGCTGATTGACGAGGTATCGACCCTGAATGAGTGCACACACGATTCGGTGATGGGACTC
>WIXG01000911.1:0-16258 GCA_009869945.1 Mesaphorura yosii | reverse complement strand
CGAATCGACGCACAATACAGGCGACGAGGGCACGGCGACGATGACGTCAGCCACAGCCTGCGTCAAGCCTGATGCGCAGTTTCCAAACCCAAAAACGTTCTTGTACATATTTTTTGTTAGAAGTACAGTGCCAGAGCTCGTAGAGAGCAGACGTGAAATTGACTTGGAATTAATTAAGTGAATAATTAATTGAAATTATTGAATAAAAGGGCATTTCCATTGAACTTGTGACTTGCCCATTCAAACATTCATCGATTTTTGGTCCTGCGAGCCGGATAATCATGGATAGGCCCTGAAACAGGTACGAAACCCCAACAGTTGGTTTTTCCCTCTTGTCTTCCACATTCAAGTTCTTCGTATTTTCGCCTTCTTCCTGTATCGTATGCTGGTTGCAAATTTCGATTACCATACTCATGATCGCTGGGAAGCTTTCGGTATAATTTTAAATGCAAAATCGGAATATTGCTAATGTCAGCAGCGACGAGCTTGGTGAGTAGCCAGATGTCTTGAAATCCAGTCACACTCGTGCCATTCTCATTTGCGTGAGTGCGTATGCTGAAATTGCGAGGAAGGCAAAGCTGAAGCCTCCAATTCTGGACAAGTATTGACCCACAGCTATCCATTTCCTGGCTGCGTACAATTCTAAACGAGAAATGCAGGGATTCCAACACAAGTAAGTCCCGCACATGAACGGTGTCACCGTAAATACCAAGCGCAGAATTTGGTATTTCGTGAACATTTTCGTTTTCTAACTATTCGATCCACTCTGAACTGATGCCCAAACTTCAATTTAGCCAGCAATAACCTCGACCTCGATGCAGAAATGGAAAATTTTCCACTGGTCACTCAATTTCGGTCGAAAATAATTGCGATCATTGCCAATTTTTGCCAACATGAAGCACGGGACGAAATTACAAACGCTTGTTTGGTAATTGATTTCGGAATTGTTCCAGAATCCGTAGTTGACCAATTATGAACAAACTGGTTTCGATCAGCTCGTGTAAATTCGTCTCTGAGGTACACAAATAATTTGTGATTCGATCTCAACTTAAATTAACAATTCATTGACCGTATTTACGATAATGACTTGCGCAATGAAGATGTACATGTGTTTGTTAAATTTCCCACAGAAACCCATTTGAAATGTAATTGGTCGGAGGGAGCTGAGAATTTGCCGATTGCCTCTTGAGCGTAACTTGGAACAAAGGCCTTCAGCTTTCGTTTGATGAACTTCAGCCAGTTTCGTGGCTCGTATTGCGGATTCGGATTTTTCTGTCGTGCACCAGAGTGATGAAAGAAATACGCCATAATGCATTATCAATGCAACGTTTTGATACGCGAAGCAGATTAGCAAAAATGGTGGAATCGTGGCTTTGATCAGCGAATGGAGAGCCATGCAAAACATGAACGAGAAGAGAAGCAAATGAACAGGAAGGCAAATCCGGCCTAAATTGCTTCCGTCGGCCAGGGTTGCAAGAATTTGCACTGACTGATAGCGGTGTAAGAATATTTGAAACTGCGATTGAGTCATAATTTCTTGCTTGCTAAGATCTGTGACAATGTCCCGCAAAAAGAAGTAGAGCGGGTACGATAAGGTCAACATAACCATGATTACGCCAGAATAGTTAACGAGCATTATTAGCTGCAGCATGGCTACGGCGAGAAACTTCAAAATGATGAGCAAAATCGGACCTTGTGCATCACAAATTAAGGCAGGATCCACAACAGAAAAGAAATGAAGGTCACAAGAGGCCAAAAAAAGTAAGCCAACGAATGGTGGGACGATTAAAAGCAAGCTGACGACTCCTGCAAGCTGAATATCGCAGATGGTCGGCTTTTCCCCCGAGGAATCTGCTGCCAACGTAGCAAACTTCTTTGTGTGATTCTTCCGCTGCTCCTGCTGGTGTCCTTTACAGATTCCAATCAGCATGTTCATAATGGCTGGGACATCATCGGGATGATTATGCACGCAGAACCCAAATACGGCAGATATTGCGCTGGCCACAATACTCAAAAGATGCCACACGTCTAGGAAGTTTGTCACATCAGAGCCGTGCTCGGCCACATGCCTCGCATAACCAGAAATTGAAATGCAGACATATGTGAAAACGATAAGGCCCGATAAGCAACGGCCGACTTTAATTGACCAAGACCACCCGCCGCCTGGATTCTTCTGCAGCAGTCGTGAAGTGGACGTGTCCCAACGTAGAAAAGCTCCACACATGAACGACCCTATTCGAAACACAAACCAAAGGATTCGGAACGTGTATTTCGTGAACATTTTCAGCGGTTTTGCACTTTCTCAGTCGCTTTCCTTCTCTCGATTTAGTGGATTCAGAAAAAAGTGAAAAAGTGAATTTTTCTCCTTTAGTCTTAATATCAATTTTGTCGGAATATTTAGATTGACTGTGTAGAATTGACTAGAAGCAGGATTTATTTGACTAGAGTTGTAAAAATTAGTTGGTCCCATATGTCAATTGTCAAATATATTACTTAGAAATTCCTTGAACCAGCATTTTTAAATTATTATAGCGCGTGTTTTTATTATTGAAAAACATGGTACGTAGCTTACAGAGGATATAATATTCAAATTTGTGCATAAAACATAAAAAATAAATGCTGAAGCTTGTCAAACAGTAGTTTTTCATACGTCAATTTACTTTTAGTCAAACCATTTTGGGCTCAAGCATTTCATAAGTCATCACGGGCTCAATCGCTCTTATCTCGTTCTTATCCAATAATGATATGGAAAGTCTTTTAGGGATCACCTTTTATACGTTCATATCTTTTGGATTGAGTTATGCGTTAGGTTTCTAATGGATAGTTAACTCGATAATTAGCCCACAACAAAGTTAGTTGTAAGTCATTTGTATTGTGAATTGTAATCTATTTTCAACACTGGAAGCACATGTACAAATCCCAACCCAATTAGAAAATCTACTTCCATTACCTTCTTCATGGTTGCCGTGCGTATATAACGGAATTAAAGTGATTCAAAGTGATTAAGGTCATTTATTAGTTCTTGGGGAACATCCAATATGATTGATTGTGAAAGAGGACATGTACGTAAATTTGATACCATATGCCCAATTTAAAATTGACGTGCGACTTTGTTCTCAAATGATTGAATTGCCACAATCGTGGTCGCAGTGCAGAACAAGGATCAGCCGAAAGGATTCATTGCTTTAACAATTTGCTTCGGTTATTGTGATGTTAACCCCTGAAGTTTTGGACACGTTCGGCACACTTGTCCAAGTTGGACTAAAATTGGGCTGTATGCCATTCGAATGGAATCTCACACTTCAACGTCTAGAATTCACCCGAAGTAAACTTACCCTGATTCGAAGAGCCTACGTCGTCACGTCTTCGTTGGTCGTTACCTGCATCCTGTGGTGGTATTTTCTCAAAGATGTGTTCGGCCTAAGTCCGCCAATAACTTCGTTAACATTTCTTGTGATCTATCTGTATTTCATAACATTCTTCACATTTACATGCGTCCTCAACATTGCAATTTGGCTATATGGAAAAGAAATCGTGATATTCTTCAACCAATTGAAATCAATTGATGAGAAATTCCAGCACATGTTCAAGGATTTACTAAGATTCTCCTCATCCTCTGGTTCATTCCTCCCATTGCATCAAGAATTGAAGGTCCTTGTCTGGACCATTTATCTTGGTTGTATTCCGGGCGCCCTCGACGTAATTAACGCGAACAACATCGCTCACAAATATATACTCCAACATTTTTGGTTACAAAATCTAGGAGAAGGTACAGAATCAATGGTCACAGCTTACTTGCTTTTGTTGGTTCCATCAACATTCTATGCGTCCTCATGTGCATGCACTGTACAGCTCTTCATGACATTTCTCCAGGTGGTTTACATGAATTGGACCGATTTTTGGCTACAACAACTACTTCGTGAGAACCAACGAAATTCTGTACCACAAAAATCCCAATATCAATGTTATCGCGTTCTGTATTACATGGGCACTTTATTCAGTGGATTCACAAGAGCTCTTGCCATTCCTGCCCAATTCTGTTCAGCCATCTCGCTTTTTATCAGTTCATTCTACGCATCTGCACGAATTCTGAGTAATTTCGGGAATCAAGAATTGAATGGCCCCATGTTCATGCTTCCTGTCGGTGTCGTAGTTATCGTATTTTTCCAATTTATAGTAATTGGGCCGGCCGCGCAACTCAACATGGCTTCTGTCAGATTTCGGCGGAACGCTCTGTCTCTAAATTCTCGGAGTTTAGTACTTCGACGTAAATTTCGGTCGTGTGCTGCAATTCGAATTTACACGGGACTCTTGTTTTATATTAAGCGGACAACTTTCTTTACGTTTATATCGTTTGGGCTTAGTTACGCAGTTACATTTATAATGGCTAGTTAATTGCTTAATTGGCATGTAAATCATTAGTGACTGGAGAAATCAACGGAGAATCAAGGCATAAGTTCATTCCGGGTAGACAAAACCGTTTCCGAACAGATTAAATTCTGTTTAAATTAATTGAAATTCCTCTTCTTGTTGTAATTAAAGAAGATAATTATTGCGGCATCATGAAACTACTAATTTAATTTAATAGCTAGCGTGGAAGATCACATAGCTGAGAGACTTGATAAAATCGATCTCTTTGGTTTCAACTCGTCTAGGTGATCATTAGCCTTTCGCCTCCTATTGACTAGCACTGCAAACGGTAATCAGATGCCGAGTGACTAGGCGAACTCTTCAGTTGTCAAGGCCGAATAAATTACCGTTTCTCTGTTCTCATCAGCCTAAGTTGGGTGCATGAAGAAATAACTGCCTGGCCGATAAAAATAATTAACAACCCAAAAATGTATTAGCAAATCACACAAACACAAATCATTTATTAGTCAAACTATTGTCACACCTTCAAATTGCTGGTAATTACACATTTACGCTGTTGCTTGCGTTCAAGTAAAAGTATTTTTCGTGTGATTAAAGATGTAGAATCATTTCTCTTTCCTGCTTTGCTTTAAGAATTACTTAATGAAAAATCAGGCGTATTTAGTACAACCTTTCTGCCGTTTGCATTAGCGGCCTTCGTCAAATCCATCACAGCTTTTTAAAATACTGGTACTGTCAGGTTCCTCTTTTTGCACAAAAGAAGCAGAAGGCTCCTTGACCCGTTTAATGGAAAGGGGCCGAGAAAAGGTGAATTCCATTCTCCAATTTAAAAAAAATGCGAGGCATGGCTTCTGACATTTGACAAAAATAATTCTTGGACTTTAATTAGTATTCCTTATTTATGTACTCACTACACGAGAGAGAAGGGCAGAATAAATGGAAAGGTAGATAAACGTAGCGTGCTGATTGAGTTCACTTTAACCTCAGCTACAATCCACGTCAATTTAATGATTAATGTGTGCCATACGACCGGACAGTTATGTCTCGGCCTAATGGAAAAGCATACTTCTTTAGAAATGGTTGTTGGGTCTTTCCTCCGTTGTACAACCAGTTCCGTTTCTGCGTGACATTCTGCTGGTGACATTGATAAGTGAGGATGAGAGTCCAAGGAGTCTTAAAATGTTGCCTCCATCAGCTTACCGAGCTCTGTCTCGAACGGCAAAACTGGCCACGTGGTTTCATTTGATACGATACGAGTGGATTGAGTCCAGGCACGAATTTGATCTCAAGCGCCTGGGATGGAAGGAGAGGGCTTGGGAATTTCTAGTTTTTGGTGCTTCAATGCTTCACTGCGGCTACTAACTGGTTCAGTGTGGGAAGACACTGCTGACAGAGCAGATCCACACGTATCGGATCCTCCAAATTGAAAGTCACCTACTTAACGAGTGTGCCTCCGGTATAGCATTTCCTCTGTCCCACTCATTCTCGATCTCAACCCTGACCCTGGCCATGTTCGGCACAGTTCACTTTGCAGGCAAACTCAGTTGGGCCTCGTATTCTATTTTTCCCATTCTGGGTGTCCTAACAGCGCTCTTTATCATCATCACGTACCGCTACGGACCTGGCATGAATGATGCATCGGAGTACCTCAGGCGTGATGTTCAAAGTCGTCTTCGCATCTACCCACAGAAGGCCCGAAAAGACTTCAAGAGCGTCGTTCAGTCATGCCCTGACCTCAAAATAAGATGTGGGTTCTCTTTTGTGTATGAGAGGTCAACTATTGCCACGAGCCTTCAAATTGCTGCTGATTACACATTTACGCTGTTGCTTGCGTTCAAATAAATTCGTTTATGTGATTAAAAATGATGTATATGTCATGCTTCCAAGAACACTTGTCATATACGCTAAGAAAATTTCACTTTCATGCTGTTGAGGGACGATTCTCTACTCGAGAACCGTGTCAACGTCTTCGCTGTCACGCAAAATGAAACAGAACCAAGATCCCGAGTTCTCAAGCTCGATCAGTTTATTAAAACTGAACAGAAAAATTTGGAGCGTCCGCTCTCCTCGCACAACAGCCCGCTCCCGAACAGAAAAGTCCAGCCCACAATTAAACCCCACACAAGGAAAGAACGAGACGGACCACTCACCACTTCCAGACACGAACCACGCTATGCCCTCCCCAAACCGATCCAGTGGAATTTAAATAGCACAATATACGAATTCCCTCCTATGCCCTCATGGGGTAGAGTCCACAGACATCGAGCACATGCAATTAAAAAGAGAATTTTAATCGTAGTTATTCCTTCATGAGCTCACACGTGAACACGCGGAGGGAGAAGTTCACTTTGTTATTGCCCCGGCTCTCTGGAGTCACGACTATCACTCCAGTCGACTGGGAACAAATTGCGGGTTTCGTGATTCAGTCAGTTAACGGCCATGCAGCTGCAGCGTGAGCCATATTTCCGCGACCAAAGTCCACTTGTCGGTTGCATGAGAAACGTGGCCTCCACAATTTGATGTCAGTAACACCATATTCTAGTGTCATTCTTGATACTGCACGGGCTCCTTATATCTTCAAATTTGAGTATCAAATATTAAATGAATTTATCGTTCAATTCATTTAATATTTAATACTGCATATACAGCGAATGTGAATCATTTTGCCGTCTGCATGAATTTCGCTATGCTAGGAGCATGGGACGTTCCAAACTTGCAGCGCCATGACCACGACCAGTACACACAGCATGCTTCGGCCAAAGAAAGCCATATTTTCTAAGAGACGAGACAGACGAATTTGAACGATTAATTGTTCAGGCACCGATTACATGAACTTACTGCGGATTTCAGTTTTAGTTTCAGTGATGAGTTGAGAAGAAGAATAAGTTCTGCGAAACCTCGTCCCAGACGATGGCATTTTTATTAGCCGTTGGCTCTCCCAATTTGTGGTTGCTGCACAGATATTCCTGGATGAATCGTATTTGTTTGCTCGCCACAGACAAAACTCGCCAGAAAAATTATCTTCAGACACTTGTGGAAAAATTTGTGGCTTTTTCGTCCTGGTAAGCTAAGGCTGAACCCTTTTAAATTTCTAGCTGAATACAATATTGCCAAACCTCTAAAAAGAAAGCTGAAGACAAGAATAAGTCGACAATTTGACTGAAGCGATTTCTGTGGAAAAGTTTACAACACATTCATCTAATTTTGTTCAGCCTGCCGCCATCACTAAGTGCCAATAATTAAGCTTTCAAATGTTCCGTGAACCTTGCTGGCGTGTTCCTGCGTGACTTACGTCGCCATTTGACGCTTATGTTCCCGAATAAAATCATGACCTGGCAGGAAACAACAGTCAGACCAGAGAATGAGGAGGACTTGTAATGAGAGGAGGATGTTACAGAAAACTTACTCGGTCCGTTTCAATGCCCTAACTCGGCTTCCTTGGTCGCTGACGGAGTCATACCCAATGCCCAGCTCTCGAGCCAGCTCGTCAAGGACACTTGAACTGCCTACGGCTGGAAGCACACCCTCGTATCCCTTCTTAACGCCTCCGTGTTTCTCTTGAGCTCCTCCCTGTCATTTCGCAATTTCACTCGTCGGCTCTTGAACCAAAGTCTAACTTATTTGGAAGAATCAATCTCACGATATGGAAACCAAAGAAATTGAAAGAAAGTTGATGTCGAATTTAGCCTCACTTGGGCGGTTGTGAGGCCCGTCCGGTGAGCGAACTTTATGGCGTCAGAGCGAGGAGGGTCACGCTGGTACAGAAACCATTCCTCCAGCTCGAAGATCTAGACATTCGCCAAGTTCAGCATGTCCTGAACGGAGAACTCTCGGAGAACCCTGCTCAACTCGCGGTAATTGCAAAAAGGTCTTGCTTGCGAAGGTCGAATTCACTCACAGACGTGTGTGTGCAACCAGGGTTTCGACTGCCGGCAGAAATGGCACAGGCAGAAACGGTAGAAAGTGGCAACTGCCGGCAGCTAATTTGCAGTGACAAAGGCGGAAACGGCTGGCAGAAACAAAAGGTCAAAATTCGTTCCAAGTGAGATTTTTCTTTTTTCCTTTCATTTCGATTTCTATTGCATTTAAAACTTTAAAGAAAGTCGAACAGCTCTAAATTATTTCAGCTCCGTGTTTTCATAACTTTTTAAAGTTGCAATTTTGGGTAAAAAATTCAAATTTAGTGCCAGCAGTGCCCTACAGCATAGAATCCTCCGCTCCGCAGCAAATTGAGATAAGTTTTTGTGCATTCTTTAATTAGTCAGTGCGAAACTCAGTATGCCATGTGTTATTTTCTTAATTGCGTTATTCTACAGAGGGTGATTAGAGATTATGGTAACACTTTTGCATACCGAATTACTGACGAATTTTACGTCGGTGGATTGCTGTAGTATTATCTATGTGCTCTCCTTGACCTCTAGCAATAGCCCTTAACTTTCTTTTCCAACTACTGTAAACTTTACGGCACAATTCAGGCGTAACTTTGTTCCACTCCTCTTCGAGGATTTTCCAGAGACTGGGAATCATGGAGGCTCGTCGTTTGCAGATTTGCTGTTTTAAGTAACCAAAGCCAAAAAAATCCATCGGGCTTCCGTCGGGAGACTTGACAGGGATGTCGGCATTAGTGATAAGAGTTATTCCGGTTCTTGTTTGCAAATCGGCTGCGTACTGCTGAGTAAACCTCGCAGTATGTGAACTTGCAGCGTTGTGGTGCACGTACACTTTCGCCGTCTCACCAGGATACAATTTCGGGACTTCCTCCTCCAAAATATTTTTCAGTACATTGTCCACATAGTACTTCGACGATACCTTGGCGTTTGTTCGCACTGGAATCAATGGAAGGACGCCACGATCGCTCATTGCCCCGACAACCATCAGTTTGTCAGAGAACTTTTCTTTCTTTTGGAACACATAATTGTTGCACTCATCACGGGATTTTGTATAGCAGATTCTTTTTGTCCCATTGCAATCTTGGACGAAAAAGAGTGCCTCGTCAAGTGCGACCAAGTATTCCGCCCTTTCACGTGCAACTCGTTGCCCTTAGAGCTTCCGCGCATTCGTCTTCCGGTCTTGCTTGTGTCTTGCGTTCAGTGCATGAACTTTTGCCTTTTTGCGGGTTGTCTTTCCCAAATCCATATGGATTACTTTGTTGACGAGTGCTTGACTTACCCTTAGCTGATTCGCAAGTTGACACTGAGTCGGTGGGTTCAGTTTGGAGGTGGCAGCGTTGACTTTACGCAGGAGTACTTTATTCTTCTTTTTCGGGTTCGACAGATTCTTTGGATCTGGACGACCGGCAGCTGCTGCGCTAACCTTGTTATGCATCACATTATGAATTCCCTTCACACTAATTGTGATTCCGACATTTTGCAACTCCTTTTAATAGCTCTAATTGACTTTCTCTGCTTGGAAAGTATCCTAATGGTGCTTTCAACACCTGGATCAATTTTTTGATGCCATTTGAATTAAACACTTTTATATCTACATGTAAACTTCTTTAGAGGAATGTGAAGAATGAGAGGATACTCGTTTCGTACTTCGCCACCGCTTCGTTCAAAAGCTGTACGCATTCGTATAGTGTTACCATAATATCTAATCACCCTCTGTAGGTGGACATCTTGAACTGGACTAGTGCTACCTGCAGGCAGCAGAGAGTAGGGGTCATCAAGACGTTCATGACCTATTGTGTGGAGCATTTGAAATCAATCCAGCTGTTGGTATCTCATCAGAAGAGAACTAATCGTCGCAAGGTAAATGGCTTTTATTAGATTCGTTGACTTATCTCGCACAAAAATCTTATGACATTCTATATTGCAGATGAAAATGGCTGACAATAAGGAGACTAGCGTCAACTGGAACATGATTTACATGGAAAGCTGGTACCGTATTTTACGTTTTACTAGCTCAAGGCTAGTATTGTTTCAGTACCTCAAATGCCACGTGATCAGACTGAATTAGAGCCCCATGGGCTTATAATTTGACCGTGTGCTTTTATTGTTTAAAATAAGTAAAACATTATTGCACATTTACAACAATATTCATTACAACATCAGTTAAGTACCTCGTCATCAGAGCCCAACTCAAGCTCCTCAATGTTGTGGAAATCTTCATCGAGTTTTGGACGCAGAAACACCCCTTCGAGTTCACCCTGCTTCTTCAATAAATCAAGTCCTCCTTCACATGTTTCTCCCTCATGAAAGCAGTGAATCAGGTTTTCTTCTCTCCACTCAAGTCATTGGTGATACCGCATGTCTTGATTGATTTTGAGATGAGTTCTGACGACAGAGACTCCCACGCTTCAATTATCCATGTGCAGACAACTTCTAGGGGTGGCGCTTTCATATTGTTGCCTTTGGTGTAGAATTTGTCGCCCGTAGCCCAGTCACCCGGTGTACAATTCCCTGACTTTTGCTTTAAAAGTCTTGTTCTAACAGACGTCCGGAGCTAGTATGAATTTAGTGCAACCGCCGGGCACAATTGCTGAATCAATTCTCATCTTTCGGAGTTCTGCTTTAGTGCTTTCGCTGATATGAGATCTGAAACTATCCCATACGAATAATCGACGACCAAAAAACGATTGTCCAAGCACCTCGTTGATGTACTATGAAGTGAGAGCATCATTCACCCATGATGTTCCCTCAAAAGCGAAGACCAGCTTGTCTTTGAACTTGTGCAACGCTTTAATCGGTCGCTTGCGATTGAGAAGAACAAATGGCTTCAATTTTCTTCTGTTGCCGGCCGCAGAAAGCATCACTGTAATGCGCGATTTCTCGTGTCCGTTCATTTCTCGACGACTTGTTTTGCTGCTTTTATATCAGTTGTTGTGTCTGACATAGAATCAAGCCAAACTGCATTTTCGTTGCAAGCTATGATGGACCCCAAGTCATATTTCATTACCACTCTTTGTTTACTGATGAAGAGATTGAAATTGACAATCATGTCAATGTACATGGCCGGAGGCTTCTAGCTTCTTCCTTCTGAGGCTGAAGTTGTGGCGTTCCATGAATCTGCTGTTTTATCTCGTTTCCTTTGCTCTTTTGCTCATATCATTCGGTAACGCATTGACAGCAGATTTTTAGCTGTAGACTTATTTGAAATTTGTTGCCCCGTCCTTAGGGATTGCATTGCATCGCAATAAATCATGCAAAGCGCGTCAGTCAGCAGACCATTAGACCACAGTGGCTTTTTGGATTATGCGATTTTGCACATAAAAATTCCTTTGTCATTTAATCCATGTTGAGATTAAGTGGAATGACTGACGTGAATGGTTGGAACGATAAAGTTGTCACTCAAAATCTGAACTGAAAATCGTGCCTGTCGTTTTCAAGCGAGGCGAGACTTTCAGGAATACGACAATGACGAGCCCGACGACGCTGTTCCCATTTTTATTGTTTTGCATCCCGCAACTCGCCCACGCCAAGACGATTTTGCGGGCGGATGGCGTGACGGACACGTACACACTCATCAACTTGTTTTTCGCCGTCTCCGGGACCGTCATCGAAGTCCCCGACTGCATCCACACGGAATTTGGTCCACACATCACACAGAGTCACGACCCCGAGTTGAATCGCCCCGTCTTTGCATTTCATTCGCATGTCGCGCAAGACAATGACCGTTGCGAAATGTTTGATCGTATCCGCACCGAAATAAAGACGTACGACAAATCACCACCCGAGCTCGTCGCCTTCCACGGGGAGCGGTTGACCCTCTCGTGGAATTTTAAATTAGATTCTGGGCTGAGGGCGACGACTGACTTTACTCATATTCATCAAATCAAGGTTTATCTTCTGATGAAAATGGGTCGAAAACGTGCGCGATTTGATAGTGAATTTTTAATTGCAGGCTGCCAAAGGTGACGATCAGAAGCCGTTAATCACCGTGACGCCCCGACTCGGAGTTGGCAAACCAGACCAATTGGAAGTGAAGGCGAATGACTCGAAGGGCTCTCCGACTGAAATGTTGGACAAGACGGACCTGCCCGCGTTGCTCGGACAATGGATTCATGTACACTCTGATATTACAGCCTCGCATGATGGTTCCTACTTTCTCCAATTTACGCGCCTGAGTGACGGAAAAGAACTGCTCACCATCTATAGACCAATCATGGACATGTGGAGGAATGGGACCGATTTTATTCGACCAAAGTGGGGCCTGTACAGAAGTTTGGCGCAGGCTGAATTGATGCGAGATGAAATCGCACTCTTTGATAGTTTTTGTGTGGCGAAAGGAAACGTGGACCGTTGTACATAGAAAACATGTACACAGGAAACGCACGGGCATGTATTTAACGAATATTCTTTCTTGAATTTGTCATTCATGGCCCTATTTCGCACCAAATAAAAATTTTAATTTCTGTAAATTCTTCGGGAAATTAGCGCGCCTTGCAAGGCGGTATTCGAGCTCAGTCTTGCGGCGCATGTCCTGTACCAGACGCATATAAAAATAGTTAGGACCTGTATAAGGCTGTAAGAGCAGTTTCTCAACGGTAACGGACCGATGATGGAAACCTCACGCAGCCCAATTTCATGTCGATATGTAAATCACCGTCTTTATCGTTTCAGTCGCAATAGAATTCTCCGGCCGATGGCATTTCAGAATAATTTCGTTACGTAATTAATGGTCAAGCCCCATCGGTCAGCTTGATCATGAATTTCACGAGCTCGGCGCGACGCCTCGCTGAATACCAAATAAGTGCTCTCAGATGATTGTGTCATTTCGTACAAAATACAACCCAAGCAATTTGCAATGAATTACTTCCCGAGTCTTTGTCTGCACGTTTCCCTCTGCGGTCAGTTTTGCGTCTGCTTCGATCTCGAGATTTGAGACACGGTCAGCTCCACATGTCAAATTCATTTGAGCGCCGCATCGTAAGGTTCTTCTTCTGCATCTTCTGGCTTGAAAGATTTGGCGGGGAAGATTTTGCTCGCGAATCGGTGGTACAACTGTGTATGGACAGTGCTGGGCTCCAACTACAATTCCATTTTGAAGGATACAATCCAAGGACGAAGTTTTCGTGAAGGAAAAGTGGTAAACTTCTTCGTTCTACTGCTCAATGACACGCTTCGCTACAACTTAGCAAATTACCTTCACGTATCAAATACTGGAAATATATTCTTACTCGTTGGCCCTAGCCTATTATTGGTGAGTCTGTCGCTCTCACGTGTCACCTGGTGTGCCCATAACGTACTCCTCCGTGCAAGAAATGTGGACGCGGGTCAACACACAGTTGAATGGTCACACGATGCTCATACTCGATCCGGGCGTGAGGAGATCTGACGACGACAGCTGCTATCGGTCAATGCAAATTATGAGCACGTTTGAATGATCGTCATGGATGATTCCGATTCCGACTCCAAGGTTTTCGGAATCGACTCCAACTAACTCGTCTCATTTATCATTCCATACAGCCACACCAAAATAGTGTTCAATATGCAAACGAGCATGATTTAATCACGGCGAGGAATGTGAACCTTGAACTTTGTGACCGCCAGACACCGAGACATCGGCCGAATACGATCGTGAGCTTTCAACCTCACCACTGCACAAATTAACGACGGCAAGAAATAGAAAGTTGCAGTAATTCTTTGAAATACCCGAATAGTTTATTTTCGCGAACACGTTACAATAAAACAATTCAAGAGACACTTGCGATTGTCCACCGGTTGACCCTCCCCCATTTAGCCCATTGCGAGTGGAGCCTCAGAGTTGGTTCGAAGGTAGAATTTGCCTTTGGCACTGCAAATTAACAGTACAAGTTCTCAATTTAAGAATTTGCGTTCCTTGCAGACGACACCTTTTATATTGTGCCTCTGTCTCACCTTTTGTCAACCCAGTAGCCAAGATTGACAGTTGTGGTGCATGGGCAGTTGTCAGCGTCATACTCATCCCAGTTCTCACACTCGCAAGATCGGAACGGAATGGAACTTCCCATTGACTCTTTGAACATAGCTGGAGCACGTGCATGAGCGCAACTACCCGTCGGATCCAATCCACATCCTGGTTGCCTTGCTCCTCCGTTCGGGTAGAAGTCGACTGTTCCACGAGCGTTGATGATGCCCAAGAATCCTGCATTTGTGTGGATGATGTCCACAAAGTCTGCGTCATCTGCAGAAATACGCTCTGAGTCGTCCACCTCTTCGAAGAGCGGCTTGGCAGGATCCAGGCCCGTCACACGGGGAAAGATGAGACCTGTACGCTGTGTGAATCTATTTGCTGCAATTCCGGCCACCTGACCACCCAAACTGTATCCGATCAAGTGCACATCTGAAAGGGCGGTGCCTCCTTGTTGCATGATGAAGTCTACAAGCTCAGCTGTCACCTGGGCGACGACCTTGGCATTCACAACGGCGCTGACGTAGTCAGGGCTTGCGGCAAGCTCCGGCCATCCAACAATGATCACATTATGGCGTTCAACGGCGTCCGGGAACGTCAACAATTCTGAGGGAATTACAAATTGCGAATCAAGAGGCACTCATTAAATTGAAAAAGAACGATCTAGCGTACAAGCTTACGGTTTTTGGTCTCCCATGGAAATGTGTGTCCCACGTCACCGCCAAACCCATGCACAAGCACCATTAACTTTGCATTACTTCGAAAGCGCGACCGCTGGAATCCCTCGACGTCTCCGATGAAGAGTTCATCCGGATCGTTCGGGTTAGCCTTCGTGTACAGGAGGAAGTGGATTTTGGAAATATCTGTCGGCACTGCAGGGGCGGAGGGATTCAGGTACGCTGGAATATACTTGTCCTCAGCCTCAGTTGACGGATCAGGGAACCAAATTACATTTTGATCAGCTGCTTCAGGCACAGGCACTGACGCTGCTCTAGAAATGCAAATCATGCACGCGAAAATGACGCTCTTCATGAGTAGGTCCATTCTGGCTGTGACAGTGGCTCCGGGATCGATCAGGAGTTAATTCGCAAGCAGAGACACAAGTGATAAGTGAAGCAACTGTACAGTTCTCTCGAAATATTTAAACAAAATTGGCTAATCTGTAAATGCCAAATATGGGTTCGAGTGCAAAGCAGCAAATTCAAGTGGCCAGTATAGCGGGTGACACGTGATTGGGTCTGTATTTCCCAATACTCGTAACATTCCTGATATATTTCTGATACCGTGGGTATGTTTAGTATAGTGATTGGGTCATTGATTGGCAGCTGGGATTCTACGTTCTGAGCCTCGACAAAGTTCAAGAGCGAAATTAATTGTCATTGATACAAACAGGGTACTGAACAGGATCTACTTTTGTTTGGTTCAAGTAATGTTATGTTGGCATTGGAAAAGGTAAAGTGGAACTCTTGGACACATTTAAGTGCTATGAAACCTGGTATTTAACAATTTGGCAACATGGGTTGTACCAATTGCACAATGATAATTCGGGATGTTCTTGATGGAATCAAGAATATCGAAAAATGGGCATGACACTGGATGTGGGTGCGACTTCATACCAAATGCATAGCATACTTGCTGAGTACGTCAACAGGAGTTTCTGATCGAGTGCATTGCTGCCAGAAACCAACAAAGGCTTCCATTGATGCTCAAGCCTGGTTGGAATCGAAATATCTGACTTGGAGTACATGGTCAAGGTCAAAGTTTTCAGTGAAAACGGTACGGAAAAGAGGCCGGGAGGGATTTGGTGTTTCCTCATCCAGACAAGCACTTGTCACATTTTGGACCATTTGATGTGTGCCGTCTGGAGGTCGCCATTAGTCAACTCCGTTAAAGACTAAGCTTCTGGCAAATAGAGTAGAAACACTGTATTATGAAATTTACATTTAATATCGAGTATCCCTAAGGTCAAGAAAAATTTGTCAGAAGTCAGAAATTTTTGGCGAATTTGAAGAACTGTCAGAACTCAGAAGTCGCCGTGCAATTAAACTTCAGCTTC
>WIXG01000910.1:0-16293 GCA_009869945.1 Mesaphorura yosii | reverse complement strand
CTTTGTGAAATGCTTAAATACGAAATACTTATGTTTTGTGTAAGTTAGATATATTTTGGTCATAATAAATTGAATAAAGGCCACTGTTTGTGATTTACATGCATTGTGTACTTGTGCGAGAAATTTGCGAGGTTCTCACAATATTATTTCTGCATTCTCGTTCTCGCGAGAACGACCAAAGCCTTCTCGCATTGTTCTCGAGGTTCTTCCAAACCCTCTTCTCGCATTTCTCGCAACTGCGAGAATGTTAAAAGCGTGCGATATTGGATGCCCTAACCCACACACAATTGTCGTCCCATCAAAGAAATTTGTGGTGTAATTCACGAATCCGTTCTCCAGCATCGTAATTGGGCACAGGTAAATCTTCTCGGCCAAGGATTCCCGTGTATCGTTGAAGCTCTGCGATTGTTCACGCGTTGCGTTGGCAAAGTTGCGGCTTCCAGTCACGACGTAGTCGAAAAGGCAGGCTGATGAGCCTCCACAGAGCCTGACGACCTCTTCGGGCAACTGGTCCATGTCCGGCACGTCAAATGAGGGCACAAAGCCCGGTTTGGCGTAGGAGTCGTAGTCCATTCCCCGTCGGTACAAGAAAAGCGACTCGGCTACCGCGTTGATCATCCATTTGAGCCCAAATTCGTAGTGAATCATGGACAATGGCGAGTCTGGGGCTACTGCAGCCCCGTCGGGAGTTCGGAGGTCATTTTCTGGGTTCCCATCATTGTAACCGAATAATCCACCTCCCGCTCGCCCGATCCGGGACTCGCTAGCAAGTGCAAGTATCCCGAATGAAGAAGATGATCCCGACCCTGCGCTATCATCGTCGACTTGCAAGATTCTGAATACGTCCGGTCGGTTCGTGAGCTGCTGATGGACCCGCTTTTGGTCGGCATGAAATGCTCCTCACTTTCTTCTTCATCTTCGGTTTCATGGATAAAGGCCACCAACTCGTCATCCAGTCGAATATCCACGACGCCAGTCGGAGTCAACTCAACTTGGATTTTGGTCTCTGCGTCATGCATCACAAACGCAGTAAAGACGGACGAATTGGTCGGACGGCCAGTTGCGGGGTCAACGTACACTTCCATCCGAGCTTGCATACTGAAATCGGTGCTCTGAATCATCCAGAATTCACCGACGCCATTGAATGTGTAGGTGGTAAGGTCGAGGGTGGTGATGTGTAGGTCACCAACGCCATTCCCGAGTCCAGGCTCGACGTAGCGGCTACAATTATCTGCTTGCCGCTTTTCCTGGTACAAGTCCAGATGGTTTTTCTGGCACCATTTCCATGGCTGGACGTCGTCGAACCAATGTGCTATAAATAGAATGTGTCATCCTGGCAGTTTGTACACGTTTAGTGTTTGGACACTTACATACGAAACCGAACCCGGTCGGACTCATATCCTCCGACCCTGCACCACGCCCCTTTATGAGCAGCTTGCCATTCGCGTCGTAAGTGCACTGTTGTCCAGCGCCGGACGGACTTGGATCACGTTCCCGAAAGCCGGTTGCTGCTCCGGGATGATAATGTGCCAGCCTAATCTCTTCACGTTTGAATCTTGGATCTCGCAGAGCTTGTGAAAGAAGGCATGGACAAGGAAAGACATCGTTTGGGACTCTTTATCATTGTTGTACCACTCGAGACACTTGGCATCATTCTGGGTATCGAGGTTCTGTGAGATGAGGTCCGGAAGGGAAAAGGCAGCGATGAGGTACGGGAGCCATGAGGCGGCGTCAGGAGCGAATCGGGATGGGTGAGTTTGAAGATGACCTGAGGCCAGTCGGGTTTACCTCGCCTGTAAATTGTCCAACGTCCGCACCAACTTCACCGAGCCTTTGTACTTGTCCATGTTTTCTCCGGGCTGATTTCCCACATTGTGAACTCAACATCGAGCACCTCGGCCGGGTAGAAATCCTGGTTCCAAATCAAGTGCGCTGAAGCAAGGTCAGGTTGTTGTGGTTGTGGATCTGGAACAAATCTTGCCTCGACATCAGCATGAGGCTCCACTACATGATACTAGGACGGAATCCCCTTTCGTTAATCCCCCTCAGTTAAGTCCCCCTGACGGGGTCCCACTGGTCCCAATCCCGTGGTTCAATCTCCTTGGGACTCAAACCCCCTTGCGCTCTATAGGACAGAATCCCCTTGCAGGTGACGGGAGCAAAAAAAAATGGCTTCAGCATTCATGATTTGTGACGGGCTCGAAGATTTGAACCTTCAAAGCCGAGTTCATGTTCTCATCAATAGCCACTCTGCTTGTACAAATATGATCGTGTTAAGTCATACTTATCATACAACCAAAGAAAGAAGAGGCTGATGATTATTTACGTAGCATGTAAAAGGTCAGTGTTATGTAAATTACAGTCATGGAAGATTAAATGGCCTTGTTTGGTTCCTTATCTTGCATTGGGTTAGACTGGCTTTTTGCCAGTCTCGACACGGTCCAAGAATTGTGAGCGGTTCGTGTCCAAATGCTCGCACTAACGACGAACTAATCTGCAGTTTCTGGGCCGTATCATCAATACACGAACTATTCTGTTTTGTCAGGGTAGGCAAACGATTTTCGAGTGCAGCCAAATCCTGTTACCTAACCTAACATATTCTAACCTAACCTAAACCTAAAAGAAAACGAAGGTAACTAAATACTATTTGCGAGGTTGGGGTTGAGGCTATTATTTCCCAGATATCAACCTCACCCAACCCTGTACAATCTACATAAAACCTTGTATTCCTAACCTAACCTTGCCCGGCAGTCTACAATTTGCTATGTGCACGGGAGACTGAGACTGCTCAGATATCAGCTGCAAGAATCGGCAAGAGGTATTCATGAATAGTGCTTAACTTGTTTTAATCACATTTTTCGAATTTACCGATTCCATGAGGCAAGGACGTTAAAAATTAACGAAATCGACATAAGTACAGCGAATTCAACAGTTTCCGAGTTCACTGTGTCCACCGACGACAAAGCACACTCAATATCATCCAAACACAGGATATGAGATATGAGGTATGGGTGTAACTGGAGGGTCTAGTACGCCGAAAAATGTATCAGCTTTTAATAATAATTTGGCCCGCCCCAAATTGGGAATGCAGAGTGCTGCTGCTGTCGACATGGACGACGAGGACTGCGACTGCGATTGCAGTTCGCAGTGGAGGAATCAGGAGGATGAGGACCGTGATAAGAATCATGTCGATAAGATCATAACGAAGAATTCGTGTTCGGTTTCGTCCCGTAAACACAGCTACCAACGCCAGTCCGTGCATGCACGGAAATTTACATGTACATGTGCCCTTGCCCAACTCTGGGCTCAAGCCACCGCACCGACAACGACCAACGAAACGCTGCTCCTTTGGGGTTCAAGATCGTTGAGGTTGTACTTCACCGTCAAAACACAGAACAAAGAAGGGGCTTGGGGAGTTTCAAATGTGGCGCCTGCAGAATTTGCATTTATTCCAGCTACGGCATTGGTTAAGGAATCTTCTTCGTCCGGTTCCGGTGGTGGTGCGCCAAATTGGGTCTGGGGTTTGCTTGCAGTACTGGGAGCAGCAGCAGCGGCAGTTCTTGCGGTGGTGTACAAATGGTGGAAGAGAACTCATTACGTACCAGTTGTAACTCTTGCACATTAAACTATGGCAAAGCCCACTCATATTTTAAGCCGTATACTTGTACTGCAAAATTGTTGGCCAATAAATTGCGGATTCTGAATGAAATGAATTACGTACATGCTATCTTACCATCAAACGTTGACTTTGTGTTCTCCACGCGTTTACGATAACTAAGAACCAAACGCATTGCTTGCAAAAAATTTGCAATGCATGAGATCAGCGTTAGGAGAGTGCAACACAACACCAATGTGATATTATTCACACTCCGATATTATTTTCCTGGACTCACGTTTAAATATTTATCGAAATGGTAAGTCATCGCTTGGCCATCGAATTCGAACTAAGATTTACACCTATTTTGGCCGTAGGTCAAGTTTTCAGTGGACGAAATCCGTCATATGATGGACAAACGAAGATATATTCGCACCAAATTCGTCATTGCCCACGTTGGCCATTGCAAATCAACAGTGACCGATTCCATGGCTGCGAAAGCTGGAATAATTTCCAAATAGTTTGCTGGAGAGACGAGGTACACATCCAATACCGGGGAAGGTGCATGTCACAGGTGCATCACTATCAAATCGACAGCAATTACAATGCATTTCGAGCTCCAAGACCGTGACCTGGCTGCTGGCTGTGCTGGCTCGTCCTCAAAGAGGTTTGATGGCTACCCAAACCTGTACTGAGGTTGGTTCTGATTCGTCGTCGGTGTTGGCTCAGGAACAGGCACCAAATGATTGTAGAACATTTATGAGGATTTGTGAGGATGCTCAGGTTCAGAATGTCGTAGAGCAGTCGATGATGGTAATTCGTCTCTTTGCTGAGGCTCACATGAAGAGAGTTGCAGCGGCTGCAAGTCCACATCAGCGAAAATTATCTGTACGTCGGAGTCACCATCGTCATCGCTGAAGTTTAATTCTTCGCGCACATTGTCAGTCGGTGGCAGCGACAGGGTGTGGTAAAATTCCATTAATAATTAACACAGAAGTAGAATGAACTCCTTTCTCTTCTTTCTTTCTAAATATAAGAGGTCATAACGGTACCATTCCGGTACCGTAAATTAACTGGTTCATTCCAGATTTAGTTTAAAATAACTCGATGGAAACTCTCTGGCCTGAGAGTATAAATAAGGAGCCAAGCTTGAGAATAAATCATCATTGTCACTTCAATCTGACCTCTGATCACAACACAGGGCTGCTTCTGCCTCTTCAGGAGGGCTAGATGGTAGCTCCGGTGGCTCGCACTCACGTCCAGACCACAGTAGCGACAGGTTCAGATGTTCATCAGCAGCATCTTCAGCGTCATTGTCGTTGCCTTGAAGTGGTGAATATATTTCACTCCTACGTGTTGACACTGGCGTCGATGTGGAGTCCGAAAATCCCATGGCAAGTCAAGCTGGTGTGTCTGGATTCGAATTTCGAAGTCCTGTTTTTACATTGACGTACTCCTCTGAAAAGCGTTGAAGTGGAGTGCTGGGTTCGCGATCACGTGGAGGAAGAGCCAGAATTTGGGATAATGAAGTCGCTGACGCGAGCGATACTTCTGAGTCGCGGGGGTTGAAAATTGGGAGTTGACGTTGACTCCTTCCTTTTGCATTTGCCTGCGATCCAGATCCAGCAGGCGCTTGGACCAGGAACAGGACCGTCATGTTTAGCCTGTAGTAAAGAGCCATTCGCCGTGCCCACAATTGATAGCTTGACATGATGACAGCAAATTCTTCGGGATACAATAGATTGTAGAGTCGAAGTGGTGTTGCAAAAAGGCAGCCGATAGAGATCAGAAGGAAGTGGCTCACATCTTCGACACTCGTGTCCGCAGTAAAAGTTCGACAAAGGCAGACAGCATTATAGTCTATTGCATGAACAGGCCATACACTGCAAGCTTCTCCAGCGTGTCAAATGGCGAGTGACCTCAACTCTGTACGTGATGGGGTTCCATTTGAAGGGATCATTTTAAGGCTTGGGTCCTGTGTTTAATGCGATTGGCAAATAATGAGTGTATAAATCTATGCAGTGAATGCAGTGTGAAGAACTCGAAAGGTTCGTCAGACGACCCAAGTCGAACCACCATTGTTTACCTGTCGGAGGAACTTTCAAACAGTAATTTTGTAATCAAGCACTTCTGTGATTGAAATTTCGAAATTCTTCCCCACCTGAACTTCGTCGGAAGGAATTGGTATTAAACTGCATTTTAAGGAAGCAGACGTCGATCAGGTTCAGCTAAAAAGCTAATTTGACCAGAATTTCGATCGTGAGCATATTGCAGGTTGAAGGCTTCACCACACATGGATTATAAGTCTGTCTGACCCAGGTGTTTAGCTTGAGCTTCGCAATTTGGAACTCTGCCTGTCAACAATTTCTTTTTTTACATAGGTTCGAATCCAAGCCGAATGAAGAGCTTTTGAATTTTGATTTGTATTATTCTTGGTGCAATTGTTTGGTTAGCAAACAAGAGTTCAATTTTATAATTTGAACCCTTCGCCGGTAATGGTGGAGGAGGCCAAGACTCTCAAACCATTTATCAAACCATAACAATGACGTTGGTCCATGGAAATTTTTGCTCCGCCCGCCGATTGTCATACGTGACTCATGCGCTTATTGCTTTCTTTATTGCATAAAAGTGCAGTATCGCATAAGGCATGTGTGATGCATGAATTTATAGAAATAGGCTCTCCTTCTCTCTAAAGGTCAATAACAAATTCACCACGTTCTCGAAAACAACGTTAAACTCAGCAGTGATGAAAGTGACCTTTAAGATTAAGAAGAAAGGACGAATCATGAACTGAAGCGGACGATAAGTCCTGAGTGTGAAGTACTCTCTTTGACCTTCCAGGTTTAAGATTCAAGCCCTCGCCTTGTCGGCAAAATTCAGGGATCGCCCACAGTCAACTCTGAATCTCGCTGTGTACTGGATCGAATTTCGTGCTCAGGCATGGAGCACCGCATTTGAAATCTCCAGGAAGATTGTTGAGCAGGCTGGCATATTACTCTGGACATGACCGTATTCTTGTCATGCTGTGGATTGATTTTAGTATACCTATTCCATAAAGTGATAAGTTGTACATTCTCATGTTTATTGAAGACGGACAAGAAGAACGAACCTTAAATCAAAGAAGCTGCAATAAAATGATTATAATTCAACGGTTACTTTCTGGTTCAGCTTCTATTCTATTGGGTAAAGCACGCAGGCGTTCCAGGGATTCCAGCTTCGCTTGAGCATCACGCAAATTGAAATTATGTTTCCACGTGGTGTAGACAACAATCTTTAGCTTTAAAAATTCGATTTGTAGAGGATGGTCGTCTGGCACATGAATCCCCTCGAGAAGCTCCACGAGGTTCCAGAAGGAAGCTGTCGAATATAAAGAAGGAAATAAGTAGGACATTATACAACCAACCTGTAATGATATCAACCACTGCCAATTATTGACTATTGTCACCACAGTTGCGAATGGGGTCGCGAATATATAAAATATCAACAGCAACAACAGCAACAGCAACAACAGCAACAGTGACAGAAGGTTCAAGAAGTTCACATTGAACTTAAGCAGGTACTTGTTCACTATGCTTGTCTTAAAAGTATTTAATTCCTCCTTCAAGTAAGCCAGAACAGAGGTGAGTGCTCGTGTCTCCTCATCTCGTGTAATTCTCAATCTGACTCCGCGTTGCACTAAACGATGGATCGACGCTTTGGACACCACGTGAGCCGTAAATCGAGAGAGTGTGTGATGTTCGAGTGTTATCATGGAAAACCTCTTCAGTATTTTCAACGGTGGACCAGTTTCTCCAAATATTTTATTGAGCCACTCGAGCTGCATATCGTCTGCAGGCAAATAGGAGAGAATATGCATCAGTCTCAGAGCTTCTGGCTGCTGTTTCTCGATTTCTCGCAGCGTCACGATCCAAGTTGTAAGAACGGGACGAGAATAGTCGCTAATGTCTTCCAGGAACTTCTCATTGTTTAGCAAGTTCACCCCTTTGTCAGCTTCTTCGAACTCCTGCAGATAATTGCTTATGCTGTTTCTATCATCGCTGCCGTACTTGTCGCTGATGTACGCCAGAGCCTGCTGCAATGCCAACGGAAGTTTGCCAAGTCTCTCCGCCAGCTCCTTCGCATCAGTCTCGGTTGGTTTCTTGAACTCTAGCCGAATCAGTGCAACGGCCTCATCCAAGCTCATCACGTTCAATTCCAGTCTATGTTCTGGCAGCCGAACTAGATCACTAATGCGACTCGTCACTAGTAAGTGAGGTGTTGACACGTCGGGGTTGACCGTTTTGAGCTTGAGTTGGTTCAAGTGGGCCTTATCCTCAACGTTATCGAGGATGAATAGCGATTTCCGGTTCTCAAACTTAGCGTACACCTTCGTTACGATTTCTTCAAACGTTGTTTCGTCACCATGCTCTTTAAACTTCAACCCAAGCTTCCTCGCGAGTCTGATAAAAGAGCTTCTGGTCGATTCGCCGGTCTCCGCGTTGATCCATACTACATTTCCATCGTAGTATTTCCGGTTGTCGTATGCATACTTTCTGGCAAGCGACGATTTGCCAATTCCACCCAAGCCACTGATAACAATTGGAGTGGATCCCTGCGTGCTGTAACATTCCGTCAACATCTTATGCAATGCTTTCAGCTCTTTCACGCGTCCCTCGAAATTGAAGACCAATTCGCCAACCTCAAACCACATGCCAGATGTGTTCGATTGCAGCAGCCGACCTCGTGCTGCCAGTGTGTCAAGTTCATCTGCCAGTGCATTGAGTTTTAAATCGCGAAAGACTTGTACCAAGTCGGCACGAGTTGAGCCATAGGACTTCCAGAGCTGGAGTGTTTGGCGCACTGCTTCTGCGCGGCGCCCACTTCGGGTGAGTTCTTTGAGCTCGACTTGATCAACTTCGAGTTGTATGACCTGATCAATGACGCGATTCCATTTCTCAATGGCAACGGACTCGGCAAGGATGAGTTTCTGGATGATGAGTAACTGCTCGTTGCCTGGAGAAGACGCGCTGTTGTACGTTACGTCCGCGATTAATAAGAAGGAGACGAAATAACTTACTCGCCAGCTCTTGATTGGAAGCGCTCGCTCTCGTTTGTGAGCTTCCCTGCCCCATTCGTTGCTAATTCTTATTTCACCGTGGAACGATTCTTGCGTGCACACGACCACAACCACAATATGTTAAAAATGGCACAAAAATGGAGAGCCGAGAGCATTAACTTGCTCCTTTATCTTTGCCTGCACATTTGTAAAATTTGCTGTGAGGAAAAAAAGCACAACTGCAACTCAGTGATAATGATGAAAGGCACGCAAGTATTAAACAATGACCAGGAAAGTCAGCACTGCAAAACTTTATCTCTTGTTTTTCGAGTTGGTTGGTGGGTCTATACTTTATCTAATACTTTATTTATATAAACACATATCAGGTCACAGAACCTCAAAATTAAATTCATGAACTTGGTTGGTTCACGATTGATTAAAATGCTCCGCTTTCCCATGCGCAAGTTCAAATTCGTTCAAATTTTGAGGAGTCTATTTATTCTCATTCAAAGTTCACAATTGACAATCACACGCACGAAATGATGAAATTTTAAAGCCATGAAATGGTCAAATCCTGATTCAGCGGCACACCAACTCCTCGAATCTCGAACTCTCCAGTTGTAGGGTTGTACACGTAGTCAGAATGCGGTCTCCCGTTGACGATAACTTGCGTGACTGGTCTTCCAGGCCCAAGAATTCAGACCGTGACCATAATCTTGCCTGACACATCGAATCCATCGTGAACTCTTGAACTTCGAAGCTGCTGAGAATTGACAATGTACTCAACTTCAAAGTATTCGCCATTGATTTCAGCATCTAACAAAAAGTACAACAAAACAAGATAAAATTAAAAGCAATCAATCATGAGGGCAATTTGTGGTTCGGAAAGTTCGAATGATCTCAGTTCTCATCTCACTGATCGAATCCCCATCATCCACGTACAAACTACCAGCCGACCTGAAATTAGCGTCAAGTGGAATGATAAACCCGAAAGGATTAAGCCGTGAGAGCCCCGTGTTAGTCGTTGGCTCCTGAGTGGGAATGATTCGACCTCTATGCACGTGACAATTTATAAAATTGGAGGGTGCGCCGAGTGGAGGCACCTGTGTTTGTGACTTCTGCCCCGTCGTATTAACTGTACCAGCGTGAGCTTTGGAAATACGCGCTGACTGTGATCCAGCTGCCTGCAGGAAAGGTGTCGTGAGTCGTGATCCGAGAACTGTTACCTATTTTTTTGTCACTGTCAAATCTTAAATGTCACTGTTTATTCGTATTAATTACGATTGAGTCAAATAGTACACAAAGATAGCAACGAGTACAAAGATGACAGCGATGATGACTGTAAGACGTCTGCGGCTCTATCGCATCGTGTCCACATTAATGTTGATGTTTCCAAGCATGACATCGGTCCATGAGAAACAGTTGTAGAGAGCAGGATCTCAGATGAAGGCTAGGAGTGAGTACGAGTACACGGATTCTGACCTTCAACATAGAAATCATGGGCGGCACAGTTGTAGAATTCAATGAAAACTTCGAAGGGCGGAAATTGAAATTGAATCGTCGTTTCCTCGCATAGATTTTGACTTCAGTGGCCTACCGCCAAGTAACAACTCTCCCCCTTCGTTATCTGAGCGGTCAATGTCTTCGTACGACGACGATTCCGATAGTTGAATGAAATCCGTAATTGGTGTGTTCCACTACTGCTAATACGAATTAGTACTGCTACTTATTAATGCGTGTAAAGGGATAAGGGATACTTTGGGTTTGAATAAAACTTATGGTGTTGAGAATTTGCTACGCTCATATTTCGCTTTGAATTTCCAGCAAATAACCTACCATCCTGTTGCCTTGAACCTTGCTACAACCTTGAAACTAAACCAGGAAGGAACTAACGTCTACCCTGCTTGAGAGAATGGAGGCCGAGCTCTGCTCAGTTTCGAGTTGAATGATGAGCGGTGTTTGCACTTGCACTTGCAAACTTGTTGCTACGAATTCCTTTCTTTTAAGAATAATATGTGCATCAGTATCACTGGAAAGCGGCCTATACGTCGGAAGATGGTGACATAAATGGTTTACAACTAGATTCATTAGTTTATTCTGAAGCTCAAATTACTTCTATTTCCATTGTTAGAGATCCTTTGTTGAATAAAATTACGAAGGTACGCTCTGAATCATACGTTGGCATTCACCAGGGCAAAGTCGAGGGCGCTTGTGACACGTCAAGGCTTTCTGCTTCTTCCTCTACGCCACCACACTCTAGGCCTGGTCCATTTCCTAGCTCGTGCCGCTGTGCCTCATGCTCCTCCTCGGCCTGATCTTCGTCAGGTGCCCCCTCTCACCTGGAGCCTCAGGCACAGCCCCTTGGCTTAGACGCAACGTGCGAATCATTGTGGGACAATTGTGAATAACCTCAGGCATTCTCAGAATTCAGTAGCATCGACTATCGAAATCGTTATACGTCTTGACCAGGTCAAGACACGGTGCGATTTCCGATATAATTGTACAATCCGCCCTTCGAAGTTTTCATTGAATTCTACAACTGTGCCGCCCATGATTTCTATGTTGAAGGTCAGAATTCGCACCGAAAAACGTGCCAAATTGTTCTCAATGTCTGCTGTAGTCGTTAATGCCACGCTCGTCTTCCAGCCGGAGGTAGAATCTCTTTAGTTTGGGGATACGCAACTCGAGCAGTGCCACGATTACGCGTCCAGCTGTGCCAACGGAAAAACACCCTATTTGCCCCAACATTTGTTGACGCATGGAGCTCAGGTCCTGCAAATATATACGCTGCTGCGGAGCAGGTCCAATTCCATAGCAACCGACATTTCGAATGACCTAACCTAACCTAACCTATGCCTCTCCGTCCGCCTGAACCTGCTTGCATAGATTATTGTGAATACCTTAGCTACACATTTCTGAATCATACCACCACCGATGCAGTCTGCTGAGCGATGACTCACGGTGTCTCGGTCAGACAAGCGGGTCTGAATGGCAGTAGCTGATCGTAGTTGGTGCGTATGGGTCTCTGTGCCTTGATCGCAGAATTTGGCTGTTAACTGATGCTATTTAACATTGTTGTAAGTGCAAAATGTGATTTTTTTTAACTGTCAAATTTGAGATTGAATTGACTGCACCCCACCTGAGTGCAGTTTCGGGTTCCGCATACAAGAATCACATGACCCGGGCTGCCCTGTGTTGAATTTGCAGGGTGCGCTTTATGGGGGTTGAGGATCAATGGAGCCGCCAATTTGAGGTGGATGCCATATTGGAGGCTGGAATTCTATGATGATCCCACCTACATGAGGTGTCGTTGGAAAGCCCCGACCATGGGCAACCCAGTGATGCAAACCCCATTGTTCTACGTCAACTTGACGGCTCGCAGCAGCCGGTCATATTTGGTGGTCTCATGCATTTCAAATTGTACCGCCTACCGATTTGGAGTCATATATCCAGTGTGGAACTGTTGGAACAACAAAATCCAAGTTAACTGACTTAGAAGAACTCATGACAATTCCGTTCCGTAATTTGTAGACTTACGTCAATATAAGGTCAGTCCCACCAATAAAAGCCAAATATACCTTTTATTTAATTTGATTTCCATTGAGTTCAGAGAAAAATTTAACGCATATGACTGGTAAGCGTAATGACAGGTAGCAATTTTCCTCAATTGAACGCTTAATCAATTTAATCATTTTACTTCCGTAGTGGATTTCCCTGGAATTGGCACGCAGCAAATGTGTTGTCGATACTCTAAACAATAAAACAAATAAGCTCGGTCTATTGACCCGGGAAAATGTGAACAAATTGGGCTCGGTATTCAAGTACTGGACTGGAGGTGCATTTCAAGTTTCAGAAATAAGTTCGCTGCCTTTGTTCCTGATACTTTAACTCTGAACGAATAACCCGAACTCGAAATGAAGTTCCACGTCTCTTGTGCCGCCACCCTCCTGCTTCTCGCAGCCTGTGCCGCCTTGGGAGCCGATGCCACGCCAGTGGAAGCAGAAATCCAAGTTCCTGATCCTGACTCGGCTGCTGGGGTCGCTGCTGCTGCTGGGCTTGGCTGCAATAGATACGATAACATCGGTGGCTGTTGGCATAACAACTGGAATTATAGGGATTCGGTATGCCGGAATACACCACATAAGCGATTCAGCTACAAACCATGGTTTGGGGGCACTTGTTACTGCTGCAGCTTTAAAGTTTAAAATATTTATCATTTTAGACTGTGGTCATTCGAACAAATGAAACCGTTTCTGTACTACTGAACAAAGAACAGCCACATTCTCATTTTCAAATTCTCGTCATTCGTTTCTCCTTACATTTTGTCTGTTTGGCATTATAGGAAAACGCTATATTGAGTAGTAGAGGAGACGAAACCTATTACAACCTTACCTGACCTGGAACGCCTTGCGTTGCAGCGAACGCGAAAGTTGTGAACCTGTACAATTGCAAGTTTGTAAACTTGTAAACTTGCAGAGTTGTAAACTGGTAAACTTTTAACATTGCCAAGTGTAAAGTTACAAACATGTAATGTTGTGAAGTTGTAAACTTGTAAACACGTAAAGTTATTCACAATTTGTTCTTGTACAACGATGATGCAAGTGTTCTAAGTTGAAAAGTTCACAACTTCACAGGTTCACAACTTTACAACTTTACAACTATACAACTTTGGCAGGTGGACTTTGGGTAAAAATTGCTTGGGTGAGGCACTTTTGTCTATTACCTAACCTAACCTAAACTCTATCTGGATCTCCGTCTTTGGTACTCTCCTGATCACTACCGTCTGGTTATACTTCGGAATGGAAGTCATCACAAACTTGACTTGTTTAATACCGCCTTAACGTCCAGTGAACTACTGCTCGGCATCTACCACATGCGGTCTTAAATTGAATCGAATGCCGCCTTTATTCTAACCATGCTTGACTGGCTGCTCGTGGTCGTGATTCTGACGAACTGTTACCAAAGCATCGCAACGTCTCACATGACCATCCCGCCCGACAACGATCCAGTGCTGAAGTACATCCAACTGCAGGAATTCGGTCTATATTCAGGTCTGTCACTGGTATGGCTCCGTCTTCTAAAAGACTTCAAGGACGTACCAGCAGGCGAGAGCCACCCAAAGCATGCAAACTTTTCGTGCAGAGAGCTTCAGTTCTATCCGATCGACCCGGGCACGATAGTAACTGGCTGTCTGCCTCTGATAGATTCATTCCCAATTCATTGCTATACTAAAGATGACGATTTATTGCCGAATAGGTTTATGAAAACGATGAACCTCATCTTGTAGAACTTCCTCCGTTAGACCTTGCGCAACCCGAAGGACGCTTGTGGCTTCGAGTCAGTCGAGAAGAATCTTCTAGAATTCAATTACACCGCCTTCGTTAATTTCGACAAGGACTGTTGGCAAGTCCAAACGATCCCTGGTCAAGTTATCTACTAATATGCGAAATGAATAAACTTAAAGTTCCATGCGAAAACAATGATAACAATGTGGAGCAAACCTTCGTCAGAGTCGTCCAGCCAATCAGATTCCCAATATTCGGCACACTTGGAGCTTCTCTTTTTCAATTTTGAAGCCTTGGAGTGTCGCTGAATTCTTTTCTGGATCTCCTCAACTTCGCGTTCAGGCAACCCCACTCCGTCGAGCCTTCGATTCATTGGCTGAAAACGAATCTTCAAGGCATTGGGCTTCATACTCAGTCCTTTCTTTTTATTATGAGTAACAGAATAATGTGAACAATAATTCATGATATAGATTTCATTCAAAGTGCTAAAAAGCCCGCCTGTTTCTATTCAGCCGGTATTTCGACGCTTGCATATGAAGAAATTAACAAGTTCCGAACGATGTGATATCAAATATCGATGTTTATTTCGCGCCCTAAAGCTAACATACGGTTTACTAATACTTTGTTCCAGGTTTCCCCAACACATTTGTCTAGGCATTAACTCATTAAAAACGCATCCAATACATAAAACAGTAATCGTCGTCTCAGTCAATTAGCAGAGGAATAGTTCATTAGAAAAGAAAACTGACATTTGTATCTGACCTGTAATTTATTCATCCTTTTTTGAGAAACAAAAGAATAAATTTATTTCATTGACTCAATTCTATCACATGAATTTTAATCATATGGACAAATTATTGGAATTGAAAGCCCCCAAACAAAGATTTCTCTGAAAAAACATTGTGTTCACCTCTTATCATAATCTATCCTGATTCTTGTCGGCGAGCGAGACCCATGCCTAGATCATTGCTCCGAGTGAGTGGCACACACACATTTTGAGCTCAAACTTCTCCCAACGAATCCTCCCGCCGTGATTCGTGTCCCAATAAAATTGGTACGAACGAACCTGCCCGGGACCCGGTTTATTTAGCCACCGCAACTGCTCTGTCACGTCAGGTAAATCGTACGATGCGATGGACCAGTCTGAGTTCTCGAACGTCGTCTGGATCGAAGCGGACTCGGTCGACGAGATGAGGACAACGTTGGAAGGGCTGGCAGCTAAGCTTCAACTGCCAGCAGAGAGTAATACCCGAATGCTGGTTACTTCCGTCTACAAATTCTTCAACCGAAGAAATTGCCTTTTTATATTCGACGGCTTGAAGAGGATGGAGGACTTGATCCATTTTAGGCCGAAGATCACGAGTCCACTGTCCCAGACTGACTCCCTATTTACTCTTTACCAACAGGAGTGGACTGGCACCAGACCCAAGAAACGAGCTGTGCATCGGCGATCGGCCCATACAAGTCAAAGAAGGTCGAAGTTTTGGCAGCGATGGCCAAGGCGAGTGTGCGAGAGCCGGCCCAGGACAAAGTTTGTGTAGAGGATGTGAGGAGTCAGACAATCCCAACCTCGAAAAAAGCGGAGGTGCCCAAAAACCCTCCCACGCACACAAATAAAGCCATGGCTGTGGCTGCGGTTTCGAGCGGCTTGTCTCAACTCGAAATACGGGAGCCACTGACAGGGGAACTCTGCTGAGGCAGTGCGGGAGGCCGGAGACTGGGCAAAGGTGTTTTGGATCATTCAATTACAGGAGACGTCAGCGGACGGGCTGCTGCTGCGTGTGATGGCCCACTCGACCCTGAAAATATCACCGTGCAGTTCCGCAAGGCCGTATTTGACTTTACCAGCCGAGGTTTGAGTTCTCATTCAAGACGAGTCTGGCTGTCCTGGAAAAGTGCAAATTGATTCAGCTGAAGAGACCTTTGGTCATAATCGCTCCGCCAGTGCAGGAAGCCATGAGGTCGAGTCTCACCGTCAAAGAAGAGTCCTCCGTGTTTGACATGATGAAAATGGCGCACAGGAAATTGATCGAGAAGGAGGGCGCTGAAGGAGCCTTGACGGTAGAGTGCACCGCCCACCGAGTGCACGTGCTTCGCCTTCATCTGAAGAGTATTTCACTGAGAGATTACGTTGACCGACTTTGGGATGACTTCCAGTTGATTTAGTTAAAGCTTTCATCGCGGCTCGCAATCGGCCAGAAATCACACGCGATTCTCAAGTCGCGGTTTAGCGAGGAACACGCGATGACAATTTACACCACGTACAAGCTGGTGCACACTAGAGATGAGGCGTGGATCGGATAATTTCGGATAAACCGTGTCCAACCCGTATCCAATTGGATACGGGTCGGATGGATAATGAAACATATTTAAATTGC
>WIXG01000909.1:0-16306 GCA_009869945.1 Mesaphorura yosii | reverse complement strand
GTCATGCATCGTTGAGAGCAAAGTGCTCAAAAACTTGAGAGCAATAAAATTAAACCACGCATGCACTAAAATGATTCTTGAAATCGAGCTTGAACTTGACATGCATACAATATTTCAATAGGCCCGAATCTGGCAAGACACAATCTATCGAATTATGAGTGTCTTGTGAGTGTTATTCAATTCTCCAATCCAATCCATTGGATGCGAATCTGGTTGCTATTTGGAAGCAGCGTGGAAGGAATAAGGTAGGAGTAGACGGTCCCCTTCCTTGGTGGGGAATTCATGGGGCGGGCAACTGGTAGATGATGGGTTGTCGAATAGGTCCAGGATCCAGATCTGCGGTAGTACAACTTCTTCTGGTTCGCAAATTCATACTCCAAATGAAGGCGCTCTTCCTGTTCCTGTTTGCCGAGAATTCCAGACTTCATACTTGTTCGAATTGTTGGCCCCAGAAGAGTCAGGAGACCGTTCCTCCGGAAACTGTAGATAGAGTTCTACGAATGGATTTCTAAAGGCCACAAACACGAGAATCTCCTCTCGTCCGAGTAAATGTTTCACAGGGAACAACAGATTGTTGTCTTGTGCAGATTGCAACATTGCGAAATTCTCTGGGGTTGAAAAGGAGTTGCCATCGTCATTCTTCGGGACCTCCCTTCGGTTGGAAGCGTAATTTCGGAATGCGAAGGGTTTCCATGTCAGCGTTCAAGAACGTCCGGTTGAGAATTTCCGTGCAGAGTCTACAGTCTGGATAACCTCGTAACTTCGTAGGTAACCAGACTGAATCGCCAATTTGAAGGACACTTTGAGTTTTGCGGGAAGATCCATGCCTTGGCCAAGAAGTCTAGGAAATACGCCTAGGAAGTGACCTGGAATTGTAGACCAGAATCCCGCCCATAAATTTAGGTCAGAGAGCCATGACAATGTGCTCAGCGGCACCCTCACGATGCTCATGACCTAGGCTCTCAATTCTTAGTAAATTAAGTACTAAGTACGCATTAAATTAAAGTAGCACGCGGCACACAATATTTATTCACGATTCTGATTCGGCGAGTTTTAAATTGGGAACGGCACCACCGCCGCCTGCTCTACTTCCTTGAATCCAATCACGAGCGATGCGGTGTTTTCGGCGATGATATCAAAAGTTTTCAGGATGATCCCCGGCGATATGCGGAAAAACCCGCTGAAGTGGGCGGCGATGGGCGGGAGCGAGGCGGCCACTCGTCGGGAGTGTAGCGTGCAGGACCGCCCCACCAGGGCGGCGCGGACCTGACCTGAGTACGCGAACAGGTCGATGTTCGTCTGGAGGCCGTACATGAACCCAAACACGATAAAGAAGATGATGTCCGCAATTATGGCTGTCATGATGAGGCCCAGCTGGTCGGAGAAGAGAATGAGCATGGACGCCCCGACGATGCACATGATAGAGCAGGAGCCGAGGTAGAGCATCATTATCAGCGGACAGAAGGCGGCAAAAGTGGCCGCGGCGAAGACGCGAGCCGAATTGTAGTCCGCTGCGACTTTGTGCAGTATGATTTTCGGGTTGGTGGCCTGAAACCTGAAAGAAACGGGCGACGAGTGACCTTTTGACCGGCCGGCACTGAATGCACTAAAACGTACGTGATTTGCTGGACCCAAAAGTGTAGGACGACGACAGGTACAAACATGAGCAACGTGACAAAATTGAGCACCCAAATCTTGTTGTAGAGGGCCGCCGCCAGTAGGAGAGCGAACCCCGCCTGCCCCACGAGGCTCGGGCCGACGTAGAAGCGGTACAAATTCGCTGGGTCCTCGAGCAGAATAATGAACGCCCCGACTGGGATCGTGGCCGTGATGATCAGCATGCCTTTCGCACTCAGCTCTAGGAGGATGTCCGAAAATGGTCGCGACGGTAGCGTCCCCGTGCCCTCAAGTTTGAAATTTCGCGCCAGAAGCGCCGAAGTCTGAAACGCCTTGTTCGCTACCGTCATGAGCTCCACTTCGAAAGTGTAGACGGAGAATTTCAGCTGAGAAATAAAGAGAACGACTCCGCAGTAGACGACGGCGGGGATGAGCCGCGTGGGATGGCGGTAGTTTTCAATAATGTAGGGCAGAAATGCCGCCGTAGTCACCAGCGTCAGAATTTCGTCCACCACAAAGTTCAGCCGCGCCAGGCGGCGGGGTAACCCGCGAAGCGGGTACATTTTGAGGATGGAGTGGTGGTAGTCCCAGCCGAAGGGCACGCATTTTATGGCGGACGCCGTCCGAAACAGGAAATCGTACACGGCCACAGATTTTGAGGTCAGCATAATGCTACGAGGCTGAATCCCGGAAAAATGGCCCTATTTTGCGTGCTTTATGGTGGAGTAATTCTGCTTTATTGATCATAAAAAGTTTAAACCGATTTGTTCTTTTCATTTCTGCAAAAGCAATTTGGGTTCACGCAATCACAAATCGCGTGCCTTCACGAATTACTTGAAAGCAATCAGCATTGTGAGCTTGCCACGCAGCAGAAAGTCGAGGAAGGTCATCTGCTCCTCGCCTTCCATGTAGTAAAGTCCCGCCACCCCTTGATGGGGGGCGAATGACCTATCGACGAGCCGGCTGTACTTTCGACGGCTCGTCGCGATATCCGCCATCGCGGCCGGCACTGAGTCTTCTTCTCATTTTCGTGCCCACGGAACCGCCAATTCTACATGTGTTCACTCGAGTTGGCCCACAGCGCGCTGGTGACCGCATTCGCAGCGATGAGCATGGCCAGAAAGTACAACCGGACGGCGAGCATGCCGATGCTGAGGAGGACGAGTCGGCGGCCCTCGCCGGCAGACGAACGGGCGCGACGAGGCAGCCCATCACCGTCACGCTGAGCACGTACTTTACGGGCGGGACGATGGAGAGGCTGTACGTCTGGTTGAAGAGCGCACGGTAGCGCGCAGAGCACGTTCGGGGGCTGTCAGGGCCTTGAGAGCAGCCGCCTTTGATCCTGTCCTCCACGCCGACGCTTCCACCCTCACCGCCGCCGTGAGCGGTCATTATGTACAGGAATTCGACGGTGCAGAAGGACGGCAAACACCCGGCGAAGGTCATCCATTTGAATGTGATGTGCGCGTACTTCAGAAGCTTCTCACGTCGGCAGTCTTCGCCTCTGCCTGTCTCCCTGTCGGCCGCGTCCGCTTCAGTGCCGACGACGCCGACCGCTCCGTGCAAGTGTAGCGGTTTGTTTTGCAAGTCGACCAGTTCACGCCGACAGCGGGCCAAGTCCACGTGCACCGTATTGGACATGAGCACCGTGGCGAAGACGGTCACGTACAGAAGCTGGAGTTGGAGGTGGTAGGCGCCATGCAGCATGATGTACGTCCCCAGGCCCAGTTCGCCGAGGTACGCGACGATCGCCCAGCGACCAGGCGGAATCACCACCAGCTGGCGATGCTCGTCAACGGACTGGCACATCGGGAATCGGCGTGAAAATGGGGGAAAGACAGGACGATCGCGACTTCCTTCGCGAAGAGCATTTTTGTGGTTGTTCTTTGGCTTGAACGCAGTTCTAAAGTGGCATTTTCGAGACATAGTTTTCCAGGAGTATTTAAAGTTGATCTACGTGACTTATTTCACACTCCAGTGGATATTTTTGGAGAGAACTATGGCTCTGGCAATCATGTGCAATTATCTCGTGGCAGATTTAATCGCAATTGGAATAAATTTGCCTGGGCAAACTCGTAGAGTTGGCGAGAGAGAGAGCAGAAAATAAAGACTTCGACGACCTCGACTTCACGGTGATAATTTCAATAATTAGATAATTATTCACGATCGACGAGTTTGAAGTTGTACAATCAGAAAAATAAAAGCCAAATAGATTAAGCCAGCCAAGAGTTAATTCACGACTTCCCTGGTGGCAATCACAAGGGACGCCGTATTTTCCGCGATGACCCCGAAAAATTGGAGGATGAGGAGCGGCGTGGTCTCGAACATGTGGCCCCAGTGCAACCGAACGACCCGCTGCGACTTGAGCACACTGCGAAGGTGGGGCGTGTGGCACACACGCCCAGTTCGCTTCAGGAACTCCTCCGAGAAGAGGACCATGTCGATCTGCATCTGCAAGCCGTAGGAGAAGCCAAAGAGTATGAAGAAGATGATGTCTGCTATGATGGTCGTCATGATGAGGCCCAGCTGGTCCGAGAAGAGGATGATCATCGCCGCCCCGAAGATGCAGAGGATCGAGCAGCCAAAGAGGAAGAGGGTCAGCAGCTCGGCGTAGGCACTCCAGCACAGGTCAGCGAAGAGGCGGGCTCCGTTGTAAGCCGTGAAGAGGCGCTCTCCCATCGCTGGCGTGGCGGTGGCCGCATCCGCTGCGAGAGTCTTCAGCCAATACCGCAGGACGACCCCGGGTTCGAACATGAGCAGTGTGACAAAGTTGAGGATCCAGATTTGGTTGAGAAGGTGCAGCGAGAAGATGAAGGCGTACGCCGCCTGGGCGGGGAGGTTGGGCCCACAATAGAATTTGTAGAGGTTCATGGGGTCATCCAGCTGGTAGACAAGCAAACCCACGGGAATCGTGGCCGTGAGGATCAGCATCCCCTTCGCGCTCAGCTCCAGCAGCACTTCCGAAGTGGGGCGTGGAGCGCCTGTGCCGAGCCTGGGCTTGACCAGCAGGTCGGAGGTCTGGATCGTCTTGTTGGCGAGGGTCATCAGCTCGAGTTCGTAGACGCAGACTCCGAATTTCTGGCTCGAAATGAAGACAGCCACGGCGCAGTAGATAATCGCGGGGATGACACGCGCCAGCGGCTGCGACCCACCAAAGATGAATGGCACGAAGCCGACGATGGCCGCCAGCGTAACGATATCGTCTACGGCGTAATTCAGCCACGCCAGCCAGCGGGCTCGTCCCTGGAGCGGATACATTTTGAGAACTGGATTGTGGGGATTCCATCCGAAGGGGACGCACTTCACGGCGGAAGCGGAGCGAAACAGGAAATCATACACGGCCAGTGTTTTGGATGTCAGCATGCTGGATGGTAGTTTCAGAATACCGTAACGGCTAAGCGGAGTCGACTCGAGGAGGTCGACATCCAAGTGAACTATTTATTAACCGCCTTTGTAGCTAAAATATTTAAGGCAGAACTTTGGAATTAAACACGCGATAAATGAAGAACTGAGACAGACCTGAGTCACGAATGTAAAAGCAGGCATTTCAAGGCATTCAAGATACTTCTCTTTAAGTCCTCAACACGTTCACGTTATCAGCGAACGCTTTGCTCAAGGAAAAAAGCTGACTGCTGTTTGCCACGTCAAAGAACTGTCTCGAGTTGCATGACCAAAAGACCAAATGGAGTTCGACGTGCGTGGCCCAGCATACACAAAAGCCATGCGACAGGCAAGTAACTGTTGCTGTTGCCGTTGTCGAGCTGTCACTCGAGTCTCGAGTGACCCCACCGAGACAAAAGTCTCCTGCTGCTGCTACGCCATGCGTCTTCCTGTTGAAGTGACGGCCGGGACGCCGAAAGCTTCTGTGCCAGACGCAATGCCGATAAAATCGCCAACGCAGAGTTCGGCGGACTCCATCGAGCGGCAGAGAAAACTCGACGACGCAAACAGCGGCGCCAAAGCCAATGCCAAGCTGCAGTCCTCACCTTCACCATGACGGGGATGATAATTCATCAGATGATGAGGACGTCCAAGTCCTAGAGTTGTTAACCTACAACCCTGAAAAATTGGACGAATGGGGCGAAAAGATCCTGCAGGCTGGTGAAAACCCGACCAGCCAGACACGAAGCTGGAGCAGAAGCAGAAAGCAACGAAGTGGCGAAATTGATTCCGGCTCGGACTGTTCACGTTGGTGGAGGAGCAGAAGGTCTCGACGCGGAGGAGCTCAAGCCTTTGAATGGGAGACTTTTTGAATCCTGCAACATATTAGTTGAAGACAACAATATACAATACTAATACAATACAAGAGTGTGATTTTTTCTTTAACAAAAACACAATTTGAGCGAAATATTGCAGGGCGTGCTTTTAATTGTTTTCTACGTGGCTGGTTTCTTCTTGAAGGAATGATTGCAAGGTGTCCGGTGGCTTCTCGTCTAAAACCCCGACTTGTACCCGACCACGACCGTCGCGATGTTCTCCGAGATCCACTTGAACGTGATCAGCACGCTGGGGCGCGACGCCTTGAAGAGCCCGCTGAAGTTCGTCGCGAGCGGTCGGAGTGACCTGTGCACTCTCTGCAGGTGCTCCGTCTTGCATTCCAGGCTCGCATGGTACAAAACGGCTTGGGAGAGCTGCACTTCATCGCGGAGCAGGTGCAGGCCGAACACGAACCCGAATACGACAAAGAAAAGGATGTCCACGATGATGATCATGATGAGGACGCTCAGCTGGGCCGAGAAGAGGATGAGCATCGCGCAGCCGACGACGCACATGACGGATCCGAGCCCGAGATAAAGACTGAGCACCAGCGGGCTGAATGCGGCCGCCTTCAGCTCGCAAAAAACGCGGAGCGCGTTGTATGTGGCCAGAACCTCCGCCAGATGATGCTTCGAGTCGAACCCAGTCAGAAGGACATGGAGCCAGTGTTTTGTGGTCGCGATGAGCCCAAACATGAGGAGGGTGATGAAGCCGGGAATGCAGAGTTTGTTGTACAGGAGTAGCATGCTCAAGAATGCGTACGCCGCCTGGCCGCCCAGATTCGGGCCGAGGTAAAAGAGGTACAGGTTCATCGGGTCGTTCAGCTGATACACGAAGGCGGCGAGAGGGATCGTCGATGCGATCAACACGAAACCCTTCACACTCCACTCCAGCATTCGGTCGGGCCTTGCTACTGGTGGGCCCTTTTTGCTTGCTCGGCCGCGGCCGCCGGTGGAGCTGCCAATCAGCTTGGACGTCTGAAACAGTTGATTGGCCGCCGCCGCGAGTTCTTCTTCGTAGGCGTAGGCGCAGTACTTCAGGAGGGAGATGAAGACGAGGGCGTTGCAGTACACGACGGAGGGGATGAGCGTCGCTAGCGGTTGAATGGCCGCATTGGCGGAGACGAAGTGGCCGAGCCCCATCAACGTGAACACCGTCGCGATTTCGTCCATAGCGAAGTTGAGGTACGCCAGCCGGACGGCTCCTGCGACCTTCGACAGTGGCTGCCTCCGCAATGGCGCCATCTTTAGGATGGGCCGCGCATTATCCCAGTCGAAGGGCACACATTTGATAGCGGCCGTCGCCGTGAAGAGAAAATCGTAGGCGCGAATAGAGCCGGACGTCAGCATGGCGGCGGCGATGGCGGCTACACGACGTGAGCACAGTCGGAGGGCTGCCGTGCAAATAAGGAATGTTAATTAACCGCAATTAGCAATAGCAATATCGCAAGTAGCGTGTCAGAGGATGATAAAAATACTTGCCAGCCGCGGTGGCGATGTGATGCGATGCATTTGGCGAATGGTGAGCTTATCGTCGCCTGGAATCTTTAATCTTCGGTTAATTACCTTGAATTTCGTGAGAAAAGGAGATAAAAATAGCAGAATAGCAAGAATAGTAAATTAAATTCCCAACTGAGGTAGTCCATGTAAAATTTTCAGTCATTCCAGCACGAAAACACGCCGCTGCGACATGAATTCATTAATTCTGCAAAAGAAGACAAAAAGGGGAGCGCACTGTGGGATGGAATGGTCGGATCGGTGTGGGTACGTTTTTTCATTGATTCTTGTGTATTTTGAAGCACTGAATCCAAATCTGATATCAAAATTCGGATTTGGCCAAAAATCCGAATTCAGTTTTTGGCTTTTAACTCGCGATATCTCAGTACTGGGTAAACGTACGAGGGTGTGTGGGCACCGTTGGATAGCCCTGGGCCAGGGCTTTCCAACGATATGCTATTTGCCGGGGGTCATCATAGAATCAGCCGCCATTTTGACTCCCGAAAATCGGGACAAGGCTCGGGTTAGTAAACCTACCCTTGGAATGTAGCATTGCACATATTTAAATTTATTTTGAGTCTGATATGGTTTCAATTACAAAGTCAAGTCAGGAACGTGAGTACATGCGAATCAACATATATTAAATGTTAGTTTTGAATGATTTGATTCTAACTAAAATTGAATCGAAATTAATTTTCGCCGTGATAGTTTTTAATGACTGCCAACGTTTCAGATCATTTCTTTATTCACCACGAAGTGCTTACCCACCGACTCCGTTTGCCATATACTCTGCAACCTTCAATGAGAACATGAACATGACGAGTGCAAGTGAGTTGTTCCATACTGCTGCCAGTAGGCCGTAGTCCACATCAAACATGTCACAAGCGCTGAGCTTGAGACACCATTCTGAGCCAAGAACAAGATCAATCGCACTTACAAGGGCTACCACTTCATCTTCATTACTACTTCCATTTCTACTAGCAACACGTCTCAGCAATGCCACCTTATGAGTGACACGGTATCTCACATCACGCACGACATCCTTAAATCTCTGCCCCATGTCTAAGAGAAGAAATAGGTAAGAGTAGTACCAAGGAGCAAGGAGTGCGGAACACCATGTTCGAATACTGCCGGGCCCATCTTCTCCTGCTCTGGCAATTGCCCAATACGTGTGCATCAGTCCATTGAGTGCGTCCGCACATAGATTAATGAGGAGAGGGAATCCAATCGTTTTATGGTACAAGGCAATCCTTGTTTGTAGAGTAGCCAATTTCTGAAGAGCAGGATCCAGTTCTGGTGAATGAGTCGATTTTTTTCGCAAAGGTGAATGGTCTTTCAGTATTGAAGCTACGACTGCTTTGAAAGACTGCGTCTCATGGGCCGAGTCGAGAAACTCATCCAATACTTCGTTGAAATGTGTCAGAAGTACAAGTCCTCCATTAAGAATGTGCCAAGAAGTAAGTAATCTGGTTGTCGGAACCGCTAGAAGCAAGTACAAGTAAGCCAAGCTTTGTAGTGGTTGTTTGGTCGAAATATAACCACTATCCCAAAACACCAATCCAACTGTTACAATCATACCGATAGTTTCCAACATGTACAGAGTGATCATACCAGGAAGCCACCATGGTATGCATGACTTGATCTTGCCTGACCCATTAGTATCTACTCTTATTTCCTGCAACATACGCTTGACTTGTACCAATCTTTCTTTTTCAATGATGAAGTAGATACGGACTAGCAATCCTGCCATTATTATAGCGTTGTCCATATTTCGCAAAAGGCTTTCTGATATTGGGACTGGCTGGTTACTAGATGTCATTGTCGACTGTACATATGAATGGCTAATCATATGTATGCAATAGCCAATCACTCCGAATAGACTGACAAGAGAAAATGTGGAGTACAAATAACCGAAGATGGAGACTGCGAGTCGTTTCCTTGGATCACTATCGGAAGGAGCACTGATGGGTATACAACCAAAGAGCTGAGCATAGAACCAGATGCAGGGAGAGATGAAAGCGAGGATCCGTAAAGAAATCTGGCGTATGGCTGTTTTCAATCTGGACTCCATGATGAACGGAGGGTCTATGTGAAGGGCTACCGCTTGTCTCCTGGCAATGAATCGACTCGACTATATGCAGGACACGGACTTATTCTGGTCACTCCCACAGACAAAATGTATTTTGGTTCAGAATTATTCATCATCTTCCGTGTTTGGACTAGAACTCATTCGTCAGGAGGAGGTCATCATCTATACCAATGGGAATACAATGACACCAATCAGCAAACCGGCAGCAGCCCATCGGTGAGTTCTCGAATACGAGCTTTCACGGTTGCAAAAAAAAACAGAGGGACGAACGCCCATCCAATGCAAATGCAAATTTCTCTACATGTAAAAAGAACTGTTCCCTGAAGAATGTGTCAATTTTTCTGTCACGTTATGATTTAGTCGAAACCCCGAATCAGCTCTTGTATTTCTGCAATACCCCAGGAAGGGTCTCCAAAAGAAGCGTTCCTATGGGGTTTGTCCTGCGCTTTACGATAAGTTTGGTTTTGACAACAGGAAGCCAAACTCAATCGATACGACGGGAGTTTATGATTACATGCTTACAAAACTTCTATTTAGCAGCCATGGGAGTTGCAACTACATTTTTCATATTATCAAACTAGTATATTGCTCCTCAAAGCAAGGCGTAGCATGGACATACGTTAGTTTCATGAAAACATGTATACATTCGACTGGCGAACACCTGTGCAATTGCTGTAATATTCGGTCTCCTGCAAATGAGTTTAATCATTTTCTGGAGTGGAGTGTGGTTGATGTACTGTCGAGGTCTGATATTCATTCAAGCACTAAGATCTTAATCTTGAACGCTTTCATGGTTTGAAATGAAATCTTATTACAGAATCAACAACCGGACTGACGGCCTGAAATCGAAAGCCAGTGTGAGTGAGGCGCCGGGCAGTTTTAAGTCAATAAAAGGTTGAAATTTATTCAAGCTGTAAATGTAATTATTTTTTTTAAGTACGCCATTGCAATTGCCATTGCTGTTGTTATTTCATGGTCAGACGTACGCGTAAGCTCATTATCCTCTCTTCAAATACGACGGAATGCCACCAGACGACGGGCGTGGCAGTGCCGGTCTATAATTCTTTGGTGGACTGCCTTGTCTGTAGCCGCCACCGCTTGAATAGCCGTCTCGCTGTTGCTCTGCGTAACCTGGACAAATCAGTCGTAATCAGTAAAATTTCGACTACACACTGAATTTTGTCTTTCACAACGCGATCAAGACCGCAGCCGCCAAGGCGAAGGCGAAAAAGAACTTCATCCTCTGCTGCTGGTTTGGATTGTTCTTGCTTGTCGAGCGACAATTTAAGAAGTGAGGCTAGAGTGAACATTGAAGGCTTGAGCAATTAATCGTGTCGTGAAACCGGAAAAGGAGCCTGGAAATTGGCGATTGAACGAACGTCGACAGATACGGGGTCACAAACTCATTCGAGTTCCTTCCCCGACCCTGATTTTCAATCTGCATTTGAACCAATCGCGACGAAGACGGCATTTCGCAAGTCAATTCGGGAATTGCGAATTTTATTTGCTGCATGCCGCGTTCTTTAAGAATAAACATAAAATGAGACAATCCGGACTTTGCATTCAATGTTTAATGTTAAATATCAATTTAGACTGCAGAATAATTTAATACGAGTCTGACCAGTGCCGGGACCGGTGGCAGGTGATTTTTCATCCCCTTATCACGTAGGGATAGTTTTTAGTTCCGGAAGGAAACTTTGGTTTCTTTGGAGGTGTAGGTAGCTTATTGTTGTTGGGTGAGTACGGCACGAACTGGCACCCTTCGGCTCCGCCACCGCCAGTGTCAGCGTTAGCGTCTGCGTTCCGGTCGTCTGTCCTCAAACTGGACAAGGACAACGCCAACGAAGCACCAAGGAATAAACACGTCACGATTTGGAATGCAATGCCCAGGAAGCGACCTGAATTGGTTGCGATAGATTTGAGTTTTTATTGGCTGTTAATCAAAGAGTTAAATTAAGGACGGTTCGGTGCCGCCGCCATCGTGCGTTTTATCGCATAGACAACAGTTCACTGGCAGGACCGCCAGAATCCTCAGTCGCGGCCGCGTGCTCAGGGACTGGCCAATTTCCAACCCTACTGCGGCCCCTCTTGACATCCAGCTTGAACTTGTGTATGATGACCAGAGCCACGACGTGAAAGTTTAGACACACGCCCTCAATCGCCACGACGAACCACGGCAGGTGGAGATGGTAAAGCCCAGCGACCGTCGGATGGCGAGTAGGACCGCCGTCAAGACGAAACCGACTCGAATCTTGGCGGCGTCCTTCCGATCGACCCCAAACAGGAGCAAGACACCGAGCGCGGCGTAAACGAGAGAGAAAATGATCAACAGCACAATGGCGACGGTATATGTTGGCTGGATTGCGGGCGGCAACAGAAAAACCAGCCAGGTAGCGCCTGGGATGGAGGCTACCTTGAAAATGAAGACAAGAATTATCATGCTCTCGCCGCACCGAGTCAAGTCAAGACATGAAAGTGCAGTGCACAGGCTTACAAAGAAACTGCTGGCGACGAAGGCGGCCGCCGTTTGCAGGGAGCAACAGCAAAGCGGCGTCGTCGCTGCCGCCACGGGCAGCGTCCCTTCGCCGTATTTGTTTTTGATCTCATTCAAGAAAGAGTGCGCCGTACTCAAACAGAAGAGACAGAACACAATGATCGGAAGCTCGAAGAAAGTGTTCGTCCACCCGTCAGATGCGCTCTCGACGAGCATGACGACGATGTCAACGGCTAGCAATACCAAACCGCCGATGTCAAACGCGTATACTGCCGCGGCGTTTCACCTGTCGGCTCCGTAAAGAAGGACGAGGCCGAGGACGGCCGTGGCGGCGCATGAAATCAGGCCGAGAATGGGCGATGACGCTGCAAGAGATACTAGATGGCAGGACTCACGAGCGGCAAAAGCAATGCCAGGCGCCAGACTTACAAAAAGATTCGACGGCCGACACCGGCAGGGAAGTCCAGCCGAGTCCGATCAGGGTGGCAAGCAGCACAGCCCCAGTCTACGAGTGTAATTAATTTTATTAATTGACAATTACTCAGACTTCAATCAATCCGTCATCTAATCCTTACAAAGTAATACGTCCCCACGAAAACCGCTCTTGTCTGCAGGGAGCAGCAGCAGCAGCACGTCGACGTTTTCACTCTCTCCATTGCGGAGCGAAAATGGGAAAATCGGTGCCGTGGGGAATTCGAAAGTGCGCGTCCGGTTCACTCATTCATTCAATACAAGGAAAATAGAAAGCGGTCTACAATTCTCGGTAACTGCCAACTGCTAATTTTACTGCCTGGCTACTGCGTTACTCTTTACAATTCCATGACGAGGAGCGTGATGAGATTCGAGACGCAGGCTTCCATGAGGACGGGGAAGAAAAGATCGTTCACCGTGAACCAGTCGAACGAGTACGTCAGCGGAGGGCAGGAGCGCAGGAAGCGGAGCTCGTACGCACGGCCGCTGCGGCTGCCTCCGCGACCAGCGCGGCACCCCGCCAGAAAGCGCCGAGATTCCCTCGTCATCGTCTTGCACATCCACGACGCTATGAAAATGATGCTCGTCGCAATGCCCGCGACAGCGGACATGCCCGCCTTGTACACGGCGTGGCCGCTGCCCACATTGTGCTTCACGAGTGCAAAGAGACCGAGGACGATGAGGGTCGAGGCGAGGAAGAGCAGGAGCGGGATCATCACCCGAAACATGGACAGCAGGTGTTTCATGCAGATTTGCATCTGTCTGTAGATGGTGAAGGAACGATTTCGACGGCACGCGTCTCCGGCGCCGTCCACTGCGGTGGTCGTGGCTGTAACGGCGCTCGCTTCGCGAGCCATCCACTGTCGCATGGAATTGCAGTGGATGAGAATCACGCCGATGACCGTCGCAAGCGGTGCCATGCCTGACGCGAGCCAGATCCCTCCCACGGCAGCGACGAGCAAATTCCCCGGCAGGTGGCCCGTATCGAAATACGAGTACAGAGGAATTCTGTCCACGACGACGTAGACGACCTGCGCGGCGACGAGCGGGAAGATGCAAAACGACGTGGTGATCATGCGAAACCAGATCTCTAGGCCGTCGCGGGCGTTTGAGGGCAGGCGATGAGCCCAGACTTCCGCCTGATTGAAAAGCGCGAGGCCGTTGAGGTACGCCACGAGTTCGCGCCCGTAGGCGGCAAACTGCAGATCGCACAGAAGCTGCAGACCGTGGAGCGAGTTGAGGGTGACCATGAAAACGGCGTCCAGGCTCCAGCCGGGGGCGAGACGGACCATCCCGACCAACATCGTTGACGATTTTTCATTGAAAATCGCAACGAAATTTGTTGAAATTGTAACTAAATTTCGACATCTTCTTAACAATGCCTTCCTGTTAAAGATACAGTGTTGATATATCAGTGCCAGAAACACGCTGCCAATCCAGCACTGATAATATACTCAACTTTTGTCTCTAAATTAGGCGACTGCATGTCCTCATTGAATCTGTGACGAAAAGATTGAATCAGAGCGACGGTTTTTAAACTTTAACGAGAAAGTATTGAAACTGTAACGATTAAGCGGTAACCGAAAATGCGAAATTCAAGAGTGTAGATTCGTTGAAGATTTGGCGTTGAAATGTCATTGTCAGCTGTCATGCATTGTCCTTTTTCCCAACGAGGTTTGGATGCCATGCCGTTAACCTAAACATAGTAGCATGGCTCCAGTCGCCATTTTGAATTTTCTCAATTCACCAAGTGCGCGTTTTCACGCTAAAGCCTTTGTACTAAAATGTACTGATATTATTTGCATTAGGCTAAGCTCATTGGTTTGTATTAGGTTATGCATAGTTTTTTTAAAAAATAAATTACTAAAAATGCAAATGCTTATCATTGCACACTATTGACTTCTCGTTGCCAATTCCATGCGAATTCAGTACTGGATCGAATGTCCAACCGTTGACATCGAAGCAGCAACGAAAAATGTGTACCCAACCGGTAACGGAAGTAGCACCGAAAAGGGGCCGAGTATTCGTCACCGCCAAAATTTCGTTACCGTATCGGTATTTTCATTCAATACCGTATCAATGCACTAAAAGTGACCATTTCTGAACAAAATCTGTACTGTCATATCAACATTGTTTCGGTATTAGAAATGTTGGTCGGGATGTTGCGGGTGCAGACGCAGAAACACCAGACTTGGAAGGCGGCGTGAGGGACGAGGGCGCCGAGATGCAGGAGATATGGCACAAAATGCGTTTCGCGGGTCAGCGCCTGGAAACGGCCGCTCCCCGCCGAGGCAGCCGTTGCATCTGCCTCCCATTTGAAGGGAAGCAGCCGGGTGGCGGAGCCGAGCTGAACACAGCGCCGAAGAAATTTCCAACTCTCCCTCGAAATCATGGCGCAAACCTGGCCCAAAACTAAGTAAGTAATTGCTTGCTTGCCCTCGCCGGAGTTTCAACAAAGGCACTTTTCATGCTTGGCGTGAATTTTTTATTCGCCTTGATTGGTTTTCCGTGCTCGTCGTCCGCCGGCAATCAGCAATCAGTGAATTGCGTACTAAGGTTCTTTCTTTGCTATTTGCTCGTGAACCAATTCATAATTTAACTCTGCTGCCTACTTGCGTCTTAATTCCACTCGATTTCGATTGGCCCGAATTGTGAATCAATCGTGAAGATAATTGCAAATTAAATTTGCGTCTCGCGAAAACACGTCGTTCATTTATTCTACGTGATTAATTCAATTTGGAAACGGAAACGGCTACCGCCTCGGCTGCTTGCCTGCTAAGCCGGCCCAATGCGAATATGTTCGTCCACGCTTTCGCTGGCGTCGTCTTTGAGCTCCTGCATGAGGCGGACGACCACCCAGCCCGCGTATACGTGAAAAATGAGTGTTCCGAGTTCGAAGAGAATCAGAAGGAGGTAAGAGGCGCGTCCGGGGTTGGCCAGCATGAGAATGAGGAGCACGAGACGGAACCCGAAAAGAGTTGCGGTGCCGAAGAGCCAGATTTTTGCTTTGGTGCGGTCTCCCTGCAATACAATGCAGTGGAAAGCGAATTAATTTCAAATTTAAATCTGGCGGTAAACGCTGCTTTCCCGCCAGTCACCACGCCGGACGGACTTGCCTGTTTCGTGGCGGCGATGAGCAGACCGCCGAGAGGGATGTACAGCACGCAGAAGATTATCAAAATGATGCACACGGCGGTTGTATCTGCAGGCAATGAAAAAATCAGAAGTCAGCACGGGCAGAAGTAAGGAATAAGCAAGGAATGCTCTTACATTCGGTAGTCGAAAAGAAATCCCAGTGGCTGTACGTCGCGAGCTGGGGCATGCGGACGAGGTAGACGAGCAGAAAGATGCCGAGCAAAGAAGATGCGATCTGCAATCGGGCGGGCAAAGATCATTTATTAATTGCTTAATTAATTGGGCATGCAGCCTCCCGTACGTACGATAAAGATGCTGGCCACTGTTATGGCCCCCGTTCGGAGGGAGCAGCAGCACGTCGTCTCTGCTGGAGCCATCGCCCTGCCGAAAGCCGAAGAACACTGTGACCCTTCGACTTGCGACATGTTTTAGGTATGCGAAGCGACTTCATGTACACGATTTTTGCACGTGCAAACCGCATCTCTACGAAAAACCACCACAGCCACAGCACAGGGAAGGAAGTCGAGTTTTGACAAACGTCGACTTCGCACTAGCAAGCGTTGCGATGGGACATTGGGCTCGAATTACAGTGTGATGAATAAGGCTTGCAAACTCGACGAGATATCCCAAACTCGAGTTAAACTCGAGCTTAAGCTCGAAATCAGGCACATTATTATACCGCTCTGATTTGATTGCTTAGTTTATTCTAATAGAAACATCGAGGTTTACACACGTCAGTTCCGAAAT
>WIXG01000908.1:0-16326 GCA_009869945.1 Mesaphorura yosii | reverse complement strand
ACCCTTTCCTTTCTTGAAATAGCTTGTAGATAATACACATTCATTGTAAAGGCTATAAAAGCCCCTTCATGTTCAATAAAGATTAATCAGTTACTCTTGAAACCTTCTGAGCACAACATCCATTTATTATAAGAACTTTCTGAACTGCTAACCGGAGTCAGTTCTGTTTATTAATAGAGAAACGCAATTACAAGAAGTAACAAACGTCTAAACTAATAACGAATATGCTTCCTACGGCAAAAGGATCGTTTTGGTCTTTGCTCCATCTTCGTGATCCTGCCTTGGCTTTAGTGTGAGAACATAAACATTAAAAGTAAATCATGCATTACGTTATTTTCTCAATATGAAAAGACATTTGAAACGTTAAGACCAAAAAGCTGTGGGTAATAAACTTAACTTGGAAGGAGGAGGTCCAAACTTCTAACTTGAGTTCTCTTGAGAAACTTGAGAACGAGAAGTTCTCCGTCCACACAGCGACACAACTAACTCGAGACTGTCCTCTGAAAGTGCATTTTTAACAGGTTCTCACGCTGGAAAAGAAATTTGAAACCGAAAAGGTATAAGTCATAAACTTTACTAGTAAAGAGGAGGTCAATGCTTTGAACTTGAGTTCTCTTGAGAAACTTATGAACAACAAGATCTCCGCTCACTCACAGTCACTGTCACACTGTCCTCTAACAAGACCCATGCCATTTGTTCGTCATTGATTTACCTATGCACAGATTCGTTTGTTTCATGTTCATCTCATAAACCGAAAGAAAACATGCTCACGCACCTGCTTAAACCGATCCATATTGATTTTATTAAGTTTAAATTCTAATCCCAATTAGTTAATCGGGCGGCACGCGCATTTTTAATTGCACGTTCAAACCGGCGCTAATTTGTTTTGTTAATCTAATTCAGGTGCTGACTAACCGCAACAGTTTTAATTCAGTTATCGTTCCTTTCTGCTCCTATTCATCTTGTTGGGCTATTGAATATTCATTAACTGGCATTGATGCAGCTGCTCTGGTCATTTCAAATTTATAGTATTGATAACCCATGAGACAATGTTACATACTTCACCTTTGTCCAAGCAATTTTTTTATAGTTATTTTGAGATGGTCATTCTATTAACTGCCTGGAAGTTCAACTTTCGAATTTCTTCGTAGGTACAATTAAAACCTGCTTGCTCACAAAAATGACGGATTTGAAATAACATTAATGAGTCTACTCCAATCTCACCTAGACTCGTACTTGGATTTGGGACGGACTTCAGGCCAAGTACATTAAGAATTTGGTCAGACAATGCCTGGTTTGAGCCTCCGACGCGTCCTGCGTCGGCAGCACTGGATAAGATGTTTGGGCCAGACGAGGCCGCGATCAAAGCATTGTTTACAACGATTGACCCGAGCACGGGCTCAGGCCTTTGCAGATATGCATCCAATTGCTGAAGGCAGCTGGCAATGCTTTGTTCGATCACTCCAGTTCCTCTAATGATGGGCTGGATGCTCCTTCGTTCAGCCTCCGCCAGGACTCCAACGTCTCCAATCACACCCCATTGAATAGCAAGGCCGGGTAACCCTTCACCCCTGCGTCGTTCGCAGATTCGCTCCATCACGGAGTTCGCGTACCCATAACTCGTCTGACCCGCATTGCCCCGGCCGCAGGATACACTTGAGAAGACTACAAAATGGTCCAAAGATCGGGCTCCTTGTCTTGTAGCTAGGTCCAGCCAGGTCGTGAGATCAGCTTTCGGTCTGCACGCGCTTCTGAAGTCTTCCAGCGTGAGGTTTTCCATGAACCCATCTCGGAGCACCATCGCACAATTGAAGACGCCTCCAATTGCCGCATGTAAGCCTCGTAAGACTTTCTCCACGTCTTGCAGTGAATTGAGGTCCTTAGTTATAACCTGAACATTAACTCCTGCACGTTCCCCCCACGACGCAAGGTAAAAACGCTGATAGGGTGTCTTAACCCCGCTTCGGGAGACTAAAATCAGGTTACGAGCCCCTCGTCCAATCATCCAGTCGGTCAGTTGAAGACCAAACCCTCCAAGGCCACCAAATATTATGTACGACTTGCCAGGATTAAAATATGTTCGCTTTGAAGGGGCAAAGCTGACCCACAATGGAGCACTCATGTCGATGACAACTTTCCCGACATGCTTTGCACTTGCCATGAACCTGAAAGCGGACTCTACTTCGTTGGCGGGGTAAACCTGGAGCGAAAGAGGCTGGACGAGCCCTGAATCGATTCCTTCTTGCAAGAGGCCCGCTATGCGTCGTTTTAGAGCAGTTGCGGGTGAGTTTGGGTCCAGCTCTGGCTCGAAGAGCGTGTCCAACTGCACTCCATGGAATGAGATGTTGTTAAAAAACGTGCTCATCCCAAGCCTCGCATTCTGAGCCAAGTCATACTTCCCAGTTTCAATAAACCGACCATAAGGAGCCAGACAACGAAGCGAAGCTTGCAATTTCTCGTCTGAGAGGGAATTAAGGACAATGTTCACTCCACGTCCTTGAGTCCAGCGCTTCACGTCGTCCATGAACGCAATTGTGGTGGAGTAGGCGATGTGATCTGGGTCCAGGTCAGGGAACAGTTTCTGGAGAGCATCACGTTTCTCGACGCTGGACACTGTTGTGTACACGACGCACTGCATGAACAAGGCTATGCGAATGGCGGCTTGACCCACGGACCCCGTTCCTGAATGGATCAAGATAGATTCTCCTCGTTGAAGGTTGGCGCGAAGCAGAAGAGCGTACAGTGCTGTACAGTACGAGTCTGGAACAGTGGCTGCTTCTGCGAGGGTCCAGGATTTGGGGACAGACCATGTGAAGACGGGGTCAGGAGTCACGTGTGTCGACAACCCTTTACAGGGTACGAGTCCAATGACACGCCTACCGTGTAAGTCATCGTTCCCTGCATATTCGAGGCCAATAACGGAGTCTGACGCGGCCACTTCTGCAGCCAAAGTGTGGGTTGGAAGTTTTCCAGTGGCTAGCATAATGTCCCGAAAGTTGACGGTTGCGTAATGCACACGCACTTGAGCCTCGGTCGCGTAAGGAGGGTGTGGCTCCCATGACAGGCTGGACAAATCTCCCAGGGATCCAATTTTCAGGTAGTAAGAGTCCTGGTATGGGATCATGGACTTATTCAAAGGTGCAGGTTGCTCCAGTGCATGATGGCGGTACGAACCAAGCACTCCATCTTCTCGTACCACTGCCACAGCCAGATCGGAGTCAATAACATGCTTGAGCAAGCCTGGGTCCATTTCCTCCAGATTGCAGCCTGGGAGAAGAAGGCATCGGAACAGAGGTCCACCAGGCTCCTTTCGGAGACAGTTGAAGAAGCCCAACAGTCCTGAAGTAGGTTGACGGTCGGCTATAAGCCAAGTTCGTGCCTGATCTCCGCGTAGGGCTTCCTTCACGTCTTGCAGCCAATGAAAATCTTCCCGTACATGAATCACCTTGTACGGCGCGTGTGATGGGTCACACTTTTTGTACAACATGTAAACCCGGTCAGACCCCATTTTCCTGGCAACGAGCAAGTATTCTGACTCGTCCTTGTATTTGCATTGATGCTGGTCCTGAGTCTCCTGGACGATGAGAAGAAGCACGAATGAAGATTTCCATTGTGCTGAATCTGGCAGGGTTCCATGAAATATAGTCAGGTCACAGTCAAGATCCTGACTCCATTCTAGTTTACATTTAGGTTGTGAGTTCACAAAATGTGTCACAGTCTTCACTAATACTGTAATCGACTCTTCGTCCAACACTTCACAGAATTTGAAACTCGTTTTCGTGAAATTCTCCAGCACAATGCCGATGCAAGTGAGGAGAGCATGTTTGGATGTCCACCGTTCGACTGGCTTTGTGTCGAAATAAGGTTCAAACCCGTAACACTCTGAGCGAAGTTCCCCTCGTGTGATCCCTCTTTCATTGAGGCTCTGGATCGTTTTCAGCTTCAGTCCACGAAGTTCTAACCCGGCACCAGAAATGAAGCCGCTGTTGTCTTCGGTGTAAAGGAAACCTTTAGATGGCTGCCAAAAATCTTTGTGCACGAGCCGCACCCTAAGATGATCCAACCTGACGGGAATTTGGACTCCAAGCGTCCTCGGTTGTGTCAAGTACGTAAGCTGGAATGCTGCTTCCAATCGTGAAGACCAGTCCCCGTTCGAATCCAACGTGCACTTATGGAATCTCGTGCCAGGATTCAAATCCGCAGAGGTCAGGTTCCTGTACGAAGCGTAGTACTCGTACCCACGTAGACGAAGCTCCTTGTACACTTCTGACTGTGAAAGAGTCAAATCTTCATCTATTTTCTGGTTCGTGTATGGTGCCATGGACGTCAAAGTATCCGTACATGCGGATACAGAAATGTGTCCACTCATTATCAATGCAGGCTTCGAGCCCCCTGACCCTGGTGTTGTAATCTCAAATTCCCCACGATTCTTGAGCAAAGTCACGTACAGTGTCACGCTTTCTTGTCCGGTCTTTGTCCTTGGCAAATGATGAAACTTCACATCGGAGAAGGTGGCGTCGTAGAAATTATTTGCGTCCAGCAGCATTTGTTTGCGGTACGACTCAAATACTGTGGTCAACAGCTTCGAGGGTGGAAGCAAGATTTCCCCAGCAATTTTGTGCCCAGCGAGGTCCCCTGTCTGAACTTCATGCACCGTGCTCCATCTGGCATTGAAAGAGTACTTCGAAACAGTCCAGGCGCGTTGTGCCCCTTCGTGGTCCCAGCACATCGCGACGAGGGGGCTGATCGAAGCCCTGCGTGCAGGTCTCGTCTCTGGAAAGAGTTTAGTCAAATTCGGCGTGAACCCAGCCAAGTACAAGTCGCCCAACTTCCTCAGGAGTGCAATCCCCGGGTCAGAGTCTCGCTTCAAGTCCACGACTGCAATGATTTTCGTATGCAGAGGAAACTGCCTCTCGAGTAATGGCTTCAATATCATCTTTGGTCCTATTTCGAGTACGATGGCTTCCTCAGGGATTTGAGCCACAGCTTGTTGGAGAAGGACAGGACTTCGAATGTTGTGTGCATGATATTTGGCCATATTGCCAAAAGTTGGCGCACATGTATGCGTATGCTGAACGGAACTAGAAATCCATTGTACGTGCACACAAGGAGAGTTGACAATGCCGGGCGTGCAGTCAAGGATCTGCTGAAGCAATGCCTCATACTTGTCCGCAGCTGAGTTCACGTACGGTGAGTGAAATGCGACTCGACAAGAGTTCAATTCTCGTGCAAAGATGCCGTGACAATCCGCGTACTCCAGCACGGCTTGGACGGAGGACTCGGGTCCAGAAATGGTCACATTATCAGGCGCGTTGTGACATGCGATGAACGTGTCACTGGAGCAATTTATCTCCTTCAGTACCGCATGAGTCTCTTCAGGTTTTAGCCCCAGCACAGCCATTCCTCCACTCCGATGTCTATTTGTGAATGTAGAGGTGATGGAGAGTCCCCTCGCGTACGCTGCCAGGATGGTTTGTTCTCTTGTCAGATATCCGGCAACGTACGAAGCGACGAGTTCTCCAGCCGAATGTCCAAGAACCCCATCGGCGGTGAGTCCAATTGTTTGGAATAGGTCAACCTGCGCTATCTGCACCGCGATGATAGCACTGAACATTTGCACAACTTTCGTGTCTTTGCCAGTAGCGATCCAGGGTTCTGTGTTGAGCAGGATTTCCATGAGGTCGAAATCAGGTGAAGGGAGACCCGATACACGTGATGCCGCTTCAGCCAAAGTGACTGAGCAGACTTCCAGGGACGCCTTCGCGGCTGGGAACTGGAACAGACTACGCGCCATGTCTGGCCATTGAGTTCCCATTCCTGAGCACACAAACCAGAGTTTCGGAGGTTGTCCCGTACATGTCTTGATCATGAGCAAGGGTTCAGTGTCATCCGCGTGCGCATGCATTATTTTATATCCTCGAACAGGAAAATCTGCTGGGCTGTGTCCAGTATGGAAAGCTTGATTCGCCAAAAGTGCCTGAGCACGCATCATGGCTCGTAAAGCAGATTCGACCCCGTTCACGTTCCGTCCAGCCCAGAATACCAGTCGTGATCCCTCGTGTTCGTTACCAGACTCCGTGCAAGGCTCAGGCTTTGGTTCTGGTTGAAATACAGCGTGCACATTCACTCCACCGAACCCAAATGAATTAATGCCAATTAGACTTGTACCACACAACGGAGTATTTTCGGTGACAACTTTCAGTCTTCCGTCTTGTAGGGCTTCAATGTTGGGATTTGGTTCTATGTAATGCAAATTAGCTGGTAAGACCCCTTCTTGAGCTGCCAAGCAGACTTTGACGAGCCCACACAACCCCGAAGCCCCTTCTGCATGGCCCATGTTGGATTTAACTGATCCAATGAGTAAAGGCTGCGCACTGCTTCGCTCCCCAAATACGGAGGCAATTGCATTGACTTCTTGCACGTCCCCGACTTTGGTCCCCGTCCCATGGGCTTCGACGTAGACAAAATCATTGGGGTGGACTCCTGCTTCGGCGTATGTATCAGTAGTAAGCCTGGCTTGAGACTCCGAACTTGGCCATGTGATGCCCTCCGATTTGAACCCGTCTGTATTGGATTTGACTGCCAGAATGGAGCCATACGGAGTTCCAACGAAAGCACGGGAACGCCGTTCCACCAGCACAGCAACTATTGCTTCTGCTCTCACGTATCCATCACAGGAAGCATCAAAAGCCCTGCAGGCGCCAGTCGGGCTCAACATGCCCAGCCTCAGTTTTTCAAGGCTTGACTCAGGCCTCAACGTGAGGTTCGTGCCCGCCACGAGTGCAGTGTCGCATTCCCCGCTCCGTAAAGCCTTTACAGCACGTTCCAGTGCGAGCAGGCTAGAGGAGCAACCTGAATCCAGTGTGAAACTCGGTCCGTGCCAGTCGAATGTGTAACTCACCCGATTTGCGAGCATGCCCCTCGAACAGCCAATCAGTTCGTAGCCTGTGATGGAGTCAGGATCCATGCTGGTCAGTCCTTCTTCCGCTTCGGAACGAGTACTCGTACCGACGAAGACTCCGACACGTGAGCCTAGTTGTGATGGTGAACTCCTGCCGGAGTCGAACACGGCTTCCCTAGCGACTTCGAGGAGCAGGCGTTGAGTAGGGTCCATGGCATGTGCTTGGCGGGCGTGGACTCCGAAATACGCAGCGTCGAATGAGACCAGGTCGGAATCCAAGAGTTTGCCTGATCGCGTCGGAAGCCCATACAGAGAAGAGGGGATCCATCGAGCTCCTTCAGTGACCATGTGCACGCCGGAAAACAGATTTCGTTTGAAATCGTCTAGATTTGAGGAAAGAGGGAGTCGGGCAGAGATGCCCGAAATCACAACGTCGTTGTCCATGCTCGAAATCGAAACTCGTGTGGGTTGGCTTGTAAAAGGCAAGTTTGGAACTGAAGCATGTGCCAAGACTTGGTCGTAATACTGCACTTCTAAACTTTGTCATTGACAAAATTGATTGGCCAGAAAGTGTGACATGGACAACACGTGGAACAAGTTAAATATATACTGTTCTCTTGTTTGAAAATTTAGTTGTACGTACAATAAAATGACAGAATGAGTCAAGCTGGACCAGTTTGACCAGTTACCATTTTATCTTCATGCTGTCCGGACGTATTTGTGCATTAGAGAAATATAAAGTCTGTGATGCGGCCGTGAGTCCAACATAGACTGGCCAATGATAATAAATTTTAATGACATGAAGTGACAAGACGTACCAGACAGAAAAAAGAAATCAAGGTGAACGTGACCATGCTCCACTCGTAGCACGTCTGGTGATGATGAAATTACACGTGTAAATGATTCCACCTCCGATTCTTGAAAGGAAAATTTTCAAAATTTTTTATTTCATCACCCAATTATTGAAACTATATTCATAATAAAAAATTATAAAATTTGTATAGATTTGGTAAAAATATCGTACAATTTAATAACGGTAAACTTTCTTTCCAACACTGCTCACGTACTTAATATCTGTTCCTTGCTCCATGGTCTAACTCATACTGAGGCAAGAAAGCCCTTCTTGAATGGGAAAAAGTTGACTTTGGCTATTTTGAGACTTTGCTTATCAATTTCGAGAATTTTCCTATGACCCATAAAAAATTCCAAATATAAGCACACTCAGGGTTTCGAAAATTTTCCTTTCGAGAATCATCCGTGATACCATTTTTCCTACTCCACGTAATGTTGGCCTATCCTTTTGGATATTTTCTGCTTCCGGGTTCATCAACCTCAGCCAATTATCTTGGCTACCGTGTGCTGTCTAGAAGGTAGATAATTATATAATGGAAATTAGGACTCAGAATTTGTATTTAGTAAGTAGTACAGAAGCTGAAAATTGTACTTTCTACTCTAATTCTCACATAACATTCATTTATCCTTCTCCTCCAGAAATACTTGTAGGTCATACAACTTTCATTACAATGAATATAAAAGCTTCTTCGTGCATAATCAAACTTAATCAGTTAAAACCATCCTCAGAGCTTAACATCATTTCTTACAACACTAATTACATTCAACCCAGCTAGTCATCGCGTCCAGGAAATGCAAGTGGGCCAACTGCCCGAAGTCTATCTTTGGCTGCTTTTGTCTATGTACCGAAGCTCGCGAGAATTTACATGATTGGAGGATTTGGCAGCTTCGAGCGCCACCGAGACGAAATTGTATACGTTGTTTTGGGTAGAAAATAATTTGAGTAACTTCAGATTTTAAGCAGAATTCATTAAAGATACATGTGACTATCAGAAATTTATTGGGATTTAACATTTAATCTCGAGAGATATCTTGTCTGTTGGAGGATTTCGAGTTGACTTCAAACTTGTTTTTTTTCTCGGATGTGAAAATTCAGAAATCAGACTGAGAATTTCGTGTCTAACTATTTCGTAAACGCCCACTTAACTTTGAATTTTCTGTGCGTTGTTTCTTCGTGCGATGGGTCTCACCTTACTCATCTTATGTATCCTCATTGTCATTTTTGCTGATGAAAAGCTTAACCAATTACAACTTTAGCAACGACTACTAAGCGTCGCAGAAAATTGAGTCTTCATTTCGGTCTACGCTTAGCTAAACTTAACAGTTCTTTGTGTAATTTAATGGTCGCCATTTACACAGAGTCGAAAATGGGAAGTGCATGAAGAGTATTTGTGTAGTCATTACCTAATTATGTTACAAAAATCCTGCTCTTTTACTTAAGTAGAATCCTCAGTCGCCTCCGCATGGTTGATTCGCTGGGTAGGTCCGACACTAATTTAATTACGGCCGTCATAATCACGCCCGTACACACAAGAATTGTGCCCAGCACAGACCACATGTCCGGCAAAAGTGAAAAAATCGTTATCTGCCACAGAATCGTGAATGGGACATCTGCGCATCGTACAAGACTGACAGTTCCAGCTGTTTCGTAGCGCAATGCAAGTGCGAGAGAGTACTGAGAGATGGACGTGAGGAGGCCAAGTGTGACCAGGAGCACAACGTCGTAGATTGACGTCGGGAGGGTGAAAACGCGCAACGCGAACGCTGCGCACGTCGCCTCCACGTTGCCCACGATGAGAATAATAAAGAGTGTAGCTGCAAAGTGAAGATGACGCCATTTTCTATACGAGACTGAGTATCCGGCTTGAGCTGCTCCATCCGCGCATTTCATTCCTATCCCGATAAGAAGATTCTTGTCAAAATTGGAGGCGCCCGTGAGAAAAGGTGGGCGAGCAATCACACAGGCGCCGAGAATAATTAAGGCCGCCATGGAGGATTTGGAGAACGTGCACGGTTCGTGGAGTAGGAAATGCGCCAGTAGTAGGACGAACACGATGGTGATGTACGTGACCACGGTCGCATCTGCGATGGTCATGTACTCCAGTGCTGTCACACGAAATATCATGCCCGTAATGACGAGCAAGCCCATCCCAATCACGACTCCGACGGTGAGCCATTGCACCGTCCCATCCGCGTCCACGATTCCTGCCCAAACACGCACATGACGCGTCGACGGGTGCCAGCGTAGCACGAGAAGAACGAGAGCGCAGATAAAAACGTTGACAAGCGTACGCCACACGGTCTGACCGACCGGGTGAATATGTGGAAGTTTCTTCACGATGACTGTTATGAGCGAAAAGCACAGGGCGTTGAGGAGGGCGAAGAATAACCCAAGATGACGCTGCCAACAAGGACGGACATGGACAGGTTCGGTCACTTCTTTCACAGTTGACACTATCTTCACAGGCTGTACTACTACTTTAATCTCAGGTTCTACTTCTGGTGGTTGAGTTTCAGACACGACGTAGGCTACATTCAGACGCCCATCAGGATCCATGCTCTTTTTCTGTGTCTCGGTCACAGCCACGTTCCCGGTCCATTTTATTACTTAACTGCGCACTAGTCTACTTTTGTACTGAGAAGATGCGGAAACCAAGCAGCGAAGATCAAGTGACTGATAAATTGGACGTCGTGCACTGTGGTGGATATGGGCAAGGAACATGGAAATATAAAATAACCACACGACGACGAGCTGAATTGTTCAAGGTGATCAACCCTCAGAAACCACGGACAAGTACAGCAGGATAAGCAGACCACCTCATTAAAAGTCGCGACAAGTTTTCAGTTGCAAAATCATTAGAGAATTTATGCATGATTTGAGATGAAGCAAAATGACATGTGCCATGAATCATTCAGTGAGATTGGTTGACTAGCTGGAACTGGGGTCTGGGCTTGCTCTAACTTTAAATCTTTGCGAAGAGTCTAAAAAATGAATTTCATGCTCAATCGGAAAATTACATCTTCAAGATCTTGAGCATGAATTTGGGACACTACGGGACAGACCGTGACACAACGGCACAGTAGGTGACACTACGGGACAGCCCGTGACACTACGGGACACTACTCGACAGGCCGTGGTACTACGACACAGTGCGTGACACCGTGGGACACTGCCAGACAATGCGTGACACTATGGCACAGGGCGTGACGCTACGGCACAGTGCGTGACACTGGGGGACACTACGGGACAGGTCTTGACACTACGGCAAAGTGCGTGACACTGGGGGACACCACGGGACAATCCGTAACAATACGGGACACTACTGGACAGGCCGTTGCACTACGGGACAGCTTGGACAAGGCAAGAAACTACGTGACGCAGTGACACGGTATGCCAGTTAGTCCCTCTGTGGCAGTTGGTGCTGGGATTATACCATCATTCTTCCGGAATTTAAAAATTCCGGGTATTTGTAAATTCCGGATTCTGCCAAATGCTGAACTTCCCCTAAGTCTGGGATTATACCATCACGCAGAATTCCGGATTTTTGTAAATCCCGGTTCTTCTAAAAGGCTGAACTTTCAATAGGCCGAGGATTGTACCAAGATATGAAATTGTGTAGTTGGCCGGTGGATTCAGGACGAACGTCAACGTGGATTCCAGAGAGGACATATGCTTCGGACGCAGTCGTGGGTCCTTTTGTTGACCCAGGTCATCAGGCTTGCTTCCGACGCAGCGTCTGCGGCACGTCCATCCTGCGCCCTTTCCTTAGCCCAGAAGCATGCGTCAAGCGCAGCGTCTGACGCTGTGTAATGCGGCAATCGTGAATTCACAGGGTCTAAATTCGAGCAACATTTGGGAGCCACCACCGACCGCTTCCTCCGTGTCAGGGGGCGATCTTACTCCTTTCCGGTAAAGTCCTTGTAGATTGGACGGAGAGGGAGTCTATTATGGGGAATCGGCAGTCCACAGGGCCAAAAGTCATGGAATAGAATCTTTTGTCGAAATTGAGCATCTCAAGGCAAGAGTGAGAGAATATAGAGATCGCTTGGTTCTCCTGGAGAGCTGCCAGGTTGATGTGCTGAATCCCATTTCGAGGGAGAGACAGCCACTCACACGTGAGAACGGGTACAGCAATGCTTAAGTCACTGTTTTTCCCAGTTCAAGTTTTGAGGGCGAGTCATTACTGAAACTCAACAGCAAGAAATAGGAAAGCCTGAAGGGCATGCGGCTCACCAACACAGAACTTGATATTGTTTGGCGCCAGTGGTTGTGCAAGTGATGAGGAGCGCGAACACCAGGCGGCCTTTCGGCCTTATTTACAATTACAACTGTACTCTAATGAAAGTAGGCGAAGTTCTTTGCATCCAACAGACAATTCCCAACTTGTGCTGCCGGAAATCGGATTTGATCCAGATGTCTGGCGTATCCCATAAACCAAAGAACCGAGGCGACATGGGAGCATGTTCCAACAACTCTGGCCCCTACGGGGCATTTGCAGTACCAGCTTTTTATGGCTTGGGGGCCGGTACCATCTAATCAAAATGCAAAGCATTACTTTTACAAAACAAACCTATCATTCGGTACAGTTTTACCTGGTTCGTAGTGAATCCACAGAAGGTAGGCAACATTTGACTTATGTCTTGATTCCATTTTTACACGAAGAAGATCTTTGAAGAAGTCAGTATTTATCCACACATTGTACGCCTCGCCTTTTCCAAAATGGAGTCCAGAGTAGGAAGCAGCCTGCTTGACTTGGTAGATCCCAATGGTGATTTGTTTTAGATCGTCCAGGCCAATATGTGGAAAAGATGGCGCTGTTTCACTGGTGTATTTTTTCCAACCAGACCATTGTTCTCGAGCTTCGGCGATATTCAGGCCCATCTCTTCGATTTGACGCTTCAATTCGTTCGTTGATTCAGCTCTGGCTAACATGTAGTTGGCGATTTCCAAGTCCTCCGGCCTTTGAGTGTACACGGGCGTATGGAACCTATTTTTCAGTGCACAGGCTATACGGAAGTATTGCCCAATTCGGTCGTCTATGAGCAAATGGTTCGAGATAACGTGCTGAAACAGTTTGAATCTGAGCTTCAGGTATCCATTAATTGATTCGATGGGCCATCTGATCTTAGTGACAAGTCTCGATGCGTTGGATTCCAATGTTGAAAACTGGCTGGCGCCATGTAGGAATGCAGGTTGACTTGTTTCGAATCCGAGATTTTCAATTGTTTCGCAGGCATCACGGAATCCACGATCGATTACCAAGACATCGTGTGGTTGGAAAAATGAAAGAAAACCATCGGGTTTCGCCATGAAATGTTGGGTGATGCTTGCATCGTTATCTTTTGCCCAGTAAAGTCCCTCGACCTCCAAAATGTAGCCGTCAGGTGCAACTATCATCATAAGTTTTACAAGGTTTCTGAACTTGTGCATCGAGTACGTCTTCTTCTGGGCTGTGAAGTCAGCAGATTTTTGACAGTAAACGTATATGCCATCGAGAATGCAGATAGCTACGTTGGGGTCAGATCTTGTAAGCATGTGTGAGAACGTCGTCGAATGATTTTGAATGTATTCCTGGCGAGTGGTGTGCTTATAACCAAGAAAGTGTGGGACGAACATGCTCATCATCATCGCGTCTCTTGCTTCTGCAATGTTCTTGCTGACAGTAGACTGGTAGGTCTTGAACATTGAAGCAATCGCTTCTTGCGAAATACCAAGCCTGAGGTACACAAGTAGCATGGCTAACTTCTGACCAGCAGCGATCAAATCCCCGGTTGGTGACAACCTCCGAAAAACTTCGCCCATTTGTGTGCTCGTGTGTCCGAAGTAAGCCTCATAATCGTGTGGTCGAAGACCATCAAAGAAGTTGAATTTCTCTAAAGGGCGGAAGATGGACAACGTTTCAACTTTTGTGTGACAAGATCCGACGCAGCCGCGAAGTTAGATTGTTTCGCAGTGCTAAAAAACCCAGACCAGAGTAGAAAAAAAGAGGCCAGTTTCCGGAACCGAATGATGAGCACAGGAACGTGTTCCTGGTGGTATGACAACGCTGAGGTGAACGAAAGCTTGTCTGATTGCAGCACCAGGAATTCTGAGCCGGCCGTCGACGCTTCCACAAAGAAAACATTTGCTTTGGTTAAGACTCGGTCGGACATATTCAGGCGGTGATGATGAAAATCCAGGTGACAAGGTTTCATACGAAGGTGGTGTTGATTGATTTCCTAGTCTTGAGGGTCCGGCAATCGGTTCAGGCGGATGACTCGGCAACCTATGCCACACGGGGATACTGGTAGGGTGGGGTACAGATTTCCTGCTCAACCTGATATAACAGGAATTGCACGCTTCAGAGTCCGGTGTACATAAGGACGCGCGGAATGGATCATGATTTGTTAACATTTTGTGACCAGCGCTTCCTGGCGCCATGCTCCTGGGTTTGATTGGTGAAATATACGCATCGCAGAGCGCACATAGTTTTCTTCGGGGCATTTTTGATCAGCGTTGATAAATATTTCAGAATTATGATGGCGGAAATGAGTAGGCCTCACGATGAAGGTAACCTGTGATTAAAACTTCAGTTAATATTTGAGGAAGAACAACCAAATAGAAGAAATAAAAGGTTTACTAAAGAAATGCTTAAAAGTCAGCGACCAGTTCATGAACATAATGATTCCTGCCAACGAACTTCATACTAAGGTGATTTATTCCTCTTTATGCCACCCTATTGAGGCTATATATAGGTTATATAGGAATTGAGGCTGGTAGTATTGGCCACCTTACTCCTCTACAGGAGCAATGCCTGCCTCCCCTACTTCGAGGTCAAGAGTAGCCGTGAACCTGGTCACGTTTTTGCCTCGCCTATCATCATCTGAGGGCCGGCTGGAGTCCTCCTGGACCCCAGGTGGGTACGGATTCTGGCGAGGGTTGCAGCTCTTCCATACCACAGTAGCCTCGGATGCCAGAAAACGATCACTCCCACTGCCCCGGTTGCAGACTCAGGTTCTTCGCTGAAATGGAAAGAAAGAGAGGAAGCATCTTTACCTGTTGAATGTCAATTCAACACTGAATGGAAGACAAATTGAGCACTTACGCAGGATTGATTATCTCCAGTCCGTTTCTTCATTAGACCTTTAGGCCTCCTTAATGAATGAATGAACTTCTCTATGCAATTGAGCCACGATTTTCTCACGTCTCTTGCTCTTGGGTTCGAAATTCGAGGGGGAGATAATCTTGATTAAGATTATCGCGCGTTATCTCTTTCATTTTTTCCAACCCATTATTCAACGAAAAACCTGAAAAAACTTCAGCTCTGAGTATCAGGTCGTCATGTGGACTTCAGATTTGAAGCCAGGAGGTCAAAATGAACAGTTTGAGTCCAAACACGACATAGTTTAAGCAACACTTAATAATGCATGGTATGACATTTTTTTAATTGCTCATATCTCTGGAACCTGTGAACGATCCCAAACGAAACTCTTCCAGAAACTGCCCACAAGATCCCTGAGCATAACGCACTTGGCCTCATGTCGGAGTGCTCGGGGGTTGGAAAGTTATGGAACTTTTAAGTGGCAAGGTTTTGCATGGGGCTTATGGGCGAAAAAATCACTGTCGGAGCCGTATCTCCGAAGTACGCAAGAATCAGACCCGGGTTCCTACTTCAGTATTGTGCGCCTCTCGGAGGTCTATCACGTGGTAATCACTAAATTCAGAAATCTCTCAGAGCCCAATTTTGCCAGAGCCATTATAAGGTCCTTTATTCACTCATTTCTTAGTTAAGAGGTGATTCTTGCAGGAAATCCTTCAGACCCTAACATACCTAACCTAGCGTAACACAATTCCGCCAAACTATGTGAGTCTCGTCTACAGATGAATAAACGCGCAAATAATTTTTAAGTGAAAAAATATTGCTTATTTATTTAACCTATTCTCCGTCAGTGGGCTTGACGCCAAATATAGCTCACAAGGGTACTACTTGAGGTGATAATTGAAACCAGTGACCCCACAGTACTTTTCTTGTCCTACTTGATCCCCCGAACTGTATTAGACACAAACTAGTCTGCAAAAGTCACATTGCCCCGAACTATGAACTTTGAAAATCAAGGCTTTCCCCTTCAGATTATTGGCTTGTGCGCTTTGGTAGGTGCTTCATGCACCGGATCCTTGTTAATAATGCTCGTATTCAAAATACAAGTTATTTTGGCTTCTTCCCAAAGCTTTTGTGGTTCGCAGGGTCTCTTACCTGTTCAACAGACCGGAGCATCAATTAAGACATTATAGTTTATAAAATTATTGTACTCGGTTTTTTCGGAAGTAATTTAGTTGCTAAACAAATTAATCAAGTGTGAGCACTTCTTTGTAGAGAACCATGCACATTTTTGATCGTTTTTATAGTCATTCTTGTTTAGAATTGTTTGATCATAATAAAGGTAATGTGTTAGGCATAAAAAGCGTTGACCAACAGTTAAAAGCCTCAATTTTCAAACTTCCCTATATTGGGGCAGTGTGGGTTTTGCAGACCAAAATCGGTGTAATACGTGCCAGGGGAACTAGTAGGACAAGAAAAGTGCTGTGGTGACAC
>WIXG01000907.1:0-16332 GCA_009869945.1 Mesaphorura yosii | reverse complement strand
GCTGAAAGTCGTTTAGTTTCTGTATGCACAGCACATATAAAGTTGTGCTGTACAGACAGACATACATACATACAGACAGACATCAAGAACATTATATTATTATTTTGATATTATGATTCCGCTTTCGCTACGCACGCGTACCTGGCGCAACTCTTTGTCCACCGTCCAAATAAAGGTAAGATTTTCCGATTAGATAATTATAAAACTGAATTATGTCTTGGCAAATCCGATTCCGGTCTCCGGCAAGCGTGACGAAATTTCCGACGAAAGCGATTAACTAATAAAATGGTTTAAAACTTGTTTCTTTTGATTTAACCCATCAATTTTATTCTAATCAAGCAAAACTTAGGGTTACACAAAAATTGCTACGATATTAAATTAGTTAACCTTTTCTAGATTACGCGCAACAGTTTTCCTGATTGTATAATTTCTTAATTTCCAGAATACATAAAGAAAATGTACTTTCAAATAAATTCTACCAATTTCGTGGAATAATTCCATTGCAATATCCTTATGTCGTTAGAACTTCTCGATGTTGGAGAAGCCTAGTGAGTTGAATTCTTCCAAAAGCTGGGTGCACTTTTCCTGACTCGGTAGCTCGAGTCTGTTAATCAAAACAAGCGTAATCCGATAGTTAAACCTTGAATCTGATTGAAAATGCAGTGGTTCGAGTATCGGCTTCAACAGAATCCGAACAACTTACCCGTATGCTTTTCCTGCATTCGGTTCGAAGAAGAAGAAGAATCTTTCTCTCGGCTTGTGGCAGATTTTTGTGGTTCCCGGATTAAATGCGTAGAGCCAGGTTGGATTGTATGAAGGACCGCTGGGCAACATAGCTGAGCGAGTGACCCACATATTGCGTCCCACTAGAAACACGAATGGTCCGCAAAGCAGCAAATCCCATTGAGCGGTTGACCAGTTCCCATCATCTGGAGCACTTGCTTCGACGAAACTGAACGCAGTGTAATCACTGTAACTTAAAGTATTTATATACTGACGAGTTTGCAGTGGCAAAGTTGACATTATGCCCGTTGGCTTTGACGGCGGTCCACTGGATCTTTGTTTAATGGGCACTACTTGCTTATTATTACGATTATCTGAAACCGACAAGTCGGACAGTTCCTCTTGAATAAGATGTTCAAAAATCTCAGACTTTACGAATACAGGTGCTGCAGTGGAAGGTTCCATAGTCCAGTTAGACTCCTGCCCAGTCAGTTAATACAAAAACGGATGTTAGGTCAACGTCTACTTGATAAGATAAAATTTGCAATCTAAAATTGAACTCTCAGTACTCGATACTGAAATGAACCCAAGCCACAAGGTGGAGAGCACGCTTCGCTCGTGCATTGCCTTGCGTGGCTTGGCTTGGGCCTTGATTTCGTTCATTGCTGTCTTGCTTGCGGGCAAGGGACAATTGCCTCTACTTTACTGCCTTTTTGATTAACGTGGTTCTTGATGTTTTGGCATGTGTCCCTTGTCAACAGTACAAATGTATATGCAGATTTGCATGCGTGCGAGCTCATAAATGCCCTTTGCTGTGTTGTGTATTAAATGCACAAAATGAATAAATGCACGCATTTTGCATTGCATGCGCTTTTGCGTTGGCTGAGGAGAAGAATTCTGTGTCCTTCACAAAATGGCTATTTTCAAGACATCATTACTCTATCTGCGCCATACAACCTTCGCCTTAAGCTACTTCTTCTGGGTACTTCCGTACAGGTTGGTCAGGAGCAAGAAGAGCGCGCATGCACTCTGCTACAAATCCTGCGGGCCCATCCTGTATGGATGGAGCAAAGTTTTCAAAGCGTGCCTGATTCTTGTCGACTTGGCCGCGGTGATCTATATCAGTCTTGTCACCGTTCTGGTGCCCGAGTTCAGTCGGACGGAAACCCTGCTTGCGATCACAATCTGCAGCTTCATCTACATGGCCGTTGGCGCTGTATGTATGTTTTTCATAGAGTCGCAATTGCAGCATCTGAGTCTCTTCTTAAACGGATGTACATCTTCAACAAAAAAACTGGGTAAGGCTTCAGTCATTCTTCACTTCCAACTCTTGTAAGTAAGTCTTAATATATCAATCCCCTGCTTGGTCTGCATTCGTATCACGTCAAAACACCTAGGAAAAATGAACCTAGTAAATAAGACCTTTGCGTCCTAATACCTTCGTACAATACAAAAGAACTTGGTAAAAAAAGACCTACGCCTATTCTAAGGCAAACGTTTTTCAATGCTAAGTTCTTCCAGTGCTAAATTCCGGATTTGCGGTACCGCTCGCGTTTGCGGTCCCAAACAGCTGGCGTGCAGCATAGGGCCTCGCCCAGCCGAAGGGGCAGCCGAGAAAGGGTGAACGTCCGTGCCGATATCATTGTGCCTTCCTCTCGAGCAGAAGAAGGTCGCGGTTTAAATGTCTAGGTGAAAAATGGCTGGGGCAACAACGAAGCGGATGTATTTTTAAATTTAATGCACTGAGAAATTGATAAAATTTAAATGAGTTGAAATGAAGCTGCTCGGCGCTCGCTTGAATTTCCGTAATAGTTAGTTTATAATTACCAAACTTCCTCGCTGTCTTTACGGAATTCGTCGAATTCTTTTACCGTTATTACAAAGGTTATTAAATATTTGCATACTCTGACCTTTTTAACTTAATAGCGCCCATAGATCGCTGAATTTAATCCGAAGATGGAGAATGGTCTTCTTTTGACGCAAATCCTGAGAAATGGAGGCATGCTTAAATTTATTGCCAATTGGTTCGAGTTATGTACAGAGCAGAGGAAACCTGAATAAATTGAAACTCTGGCAGCCTCGCACAGCATCTTTCACTTTGGAAGTTTTCCACTTACTGCTCTTGTAGTCATATTTGTAGTAGGTGTAATTAGTCGACTTGAGAACTTCAAAATCCTTCCTTGTAGCAATAAATATTTACGATCGTAACTTGCTTCATGATCACAAAAGGCAAAGCGGACGGATGCGGATGTTTACAACTGCGGACCAGCCAATTTGGGGGAGTTACTCCAGGGCAATAAGATCGAGACTCCTCCGCACAAACTGAATTTCAAGTAGGTGTTTACATGCTACATGCATAAATTAGAATAAATTCTATTTTCTAGTAGAAATGGCACGGATTCGTAACGTAACAGGGCAATTCATTTGCTGACGCTGAGCTGACTAAGTTATGCGTGGCTCATGCCATTGAATAAATTGAGCAATAATTAATAATCGTTATTGCATACGTTCAAAGGTGGTTTGTGCTCTGTTTTGGCCGACCTCCCTGCATAATACTACGATTAAACATTTCCATACCCGATTCGACGAATGAAGGAAGGAAACGTTAGTTAAGGTTCAAACACGTAATTCTTAATTAAATCAGCCACCTGTGATGAGAGCCGAAGCCGAGGTCTCGTTTGATTCAACGCAGATTGTGCCAGTCAGTCGGTTACAGGTTACAATGTTAGCTGGGCCACACTTGCCCCTTCGTCTGAGCCTGAGCCATTCTTCTGAAATTGTGATTCTCGATCCCGATCCAGATCCTTCGAACGCGAACTTCAGCTTGCAATCCCAACAATGAAGACTGGACCATTTTCACTGTCACTTTCCAAGCCGACATCGACATCGGTCTGGACGACTCCGAATTCCAAACCACAAATCCTGAATTCGGACTTGAACCGAAAGACCTCCGCCATTTACAGTATCCCAGTGTCCATGCCCGACATACAACTCGAATCTCATAGTCAAGTTCTGGCAAGTCGGAGGTTCAAGACGTACTACATCGCCGGGTTTCTGCTTGCGCTGCTGGTGATCATCTCATTCCTGATATTTCTGATAACATACACGTCTTCCATGCGCCGGTCAGCTTCAGGTGCAGGCGCAAGCGGCAGTTTTGGAACTCAAACGACGAGTGGAGATGGAGTCAGGGCCATGCTGGGCCTACCGACGACGGCGGGCCGGGCTGACATGATTTCTTCGTCTGGAAAAAGAATAACGACTCTGCGTACGATCAGTATTATTCTGATCCCGATCTCGGCCATTTTGCTTTAGGCAAAGGCAAACTTCGTAGTGAATAAGAGCAATGGCAAAATATTAATGTCTGTTTATAATTTCAATATTTAAGCACGAAGTAATACAATCCTCAAAACAGCGGACCAAGAAATTTTATTATCAATAAATTAATTATTTGTGTTTCCCGACAATTTCGCCGTCCCCACTTTCGAGCTGCAATTTTTTATGGGCCGAGATTCCGGAAAGACAATTATAACAGAGAATTAGATATTAGAAACAACCTTGAGACGCCGTAATAACCAATTAGACGACACGACGATTATATGAAAAGGATGAGCACAGCACAGAATTTTTCCATTATTGCATAACACGAATGCAAATAGTTTTACCTAAATGGTGCATAATAAATTACTCTATTTATCTTGTGCGCTCATTTGCTCATTACTTCAATTAAGCTAAGGCGTGTCTTCATTGTGCTTGATTGTTGGCTCCGGCGACGGGTGCGCGGGCGGTGTGCCGTTGAAGTGTTAGAATTGACGCAGAAATCACCTGACGTGAAGTGACCACAGCGAGGGAGGCCAGTTTTTTCACCATCGCGTTGCATAATCCATAATCCGAGTTCCAGCACTTCTGTATTGCCAGCTTTATTGCTAGCTGATGTGAAGGATGCGTTGCCAACTGCCAACCTAAAGAAGAGAAGCCCTTCAATTAAATCTTGTCAATTTTTGACGGTGCCTTGCCCATCCGCTGCCGCTATTATGAGTTCACGTCCATGAGTCAACAGCACCTGACAAAATTCAATTTCCATTCGGCATGCAATTCGACGTAAAGCACACATTTTTTTTGATACATCTAGCGTGCAATGGAATGCATGTTTTTGGTGAAATAATTGGCCTTTTTTGTGCCTAATGTCCAACAAAACAAACCGTGGCAAGTGGCAAGGTTACCCACTACCCGAGCTGAGCCTCCACTAAAACTTACCTTAAGACTGCGTACAACATTTTGATGTTTGCTGCTTAATGCCCAGATCCTGATGTGGTTAATCTTGTCTATCATGTCCACCTAATCTTCTGCGTACGCATTTAGAATTTCCAATTGGGGCTCCAGGTGATGAACAACATAGCCAAGCTCACACGCAGCGACACGCACAGACGAATTCCAGTATTACGAAACTGGATCTTTGCTGATTGAACGCCCAGAAACCGAAACTCACCTCCAACAATGAACGGATACACTGATCAAGTCAGTTTTCATATCAATGGAAAGAAGTTTATCGGTAATTCAGCCAATTTTGAACTGAAATGTTGCTAAACTGGAATTTTCTTCACTGAATTGTCTGATTTGTGATTTCGATTTCGCTCTTCGCAGTTAACGCTGGTCAGACGGAAAACTCGCACGTCAACTCTCTGCTCGTCGACTACATTCGACGTGAGGCCGCGTTGACAGGAACCATGTGCAGGGAAGGAAAGTTCTCCCCACCGATAACGTCATTTCGGCCAACGCAATTGTCACTGGTGGGGCCGTCACGAGCGAGCTGGTGTGCTGGGTAAGTTTAGGGACGGCTACCAATTGTGCTAATCAGTAAAACCTTACAACAGAGCAGACGATTTCAGATGCAGAGGAAATCGATCTGCGAGCCGGATATCAGTACACTTATATGCCTGTATTAAGCTGATTGCCTTTTAATTTCTCTAACGATTCCATCTTTAATCCAATTCTTGATACTCCAGGCCAACTCATGCTGACGGCCTGAAAGGCTACGACATTTGGGCTCTGAACGTGACCGAAGTCGAAGTGGATATTCTGACCGGACAATTTAAGATTGCTCGCGTCGACGTTATTCAAGACGCCGGGAAGAGCATGAGCCCTGAAGTGGACATTGGGCAGGTCGAAGGGTCTCTGATTATGGGGATCGGACTTTACACGCTGGAGAAACTCCAGTTTGATGATCAGACTGGAGAATTGCTGACTAATAACACTTGGGTAAGTTCTTAGGGCCCTTTCTTAGTAATTTTGGACTGGACATGCAGGCCAATTTTTCACCGCCAATGCAGGAATACAAGCCGCCGTTCGCGAAGGACATCCCCGAAGACATGCGAATCACTCTTCTGGCGAACGCGCCCAACCCAATTGGAGTGCACGGGTCGAAGACGACTGGCGAGCCGCCACTTTGCACGAGTGTGGCGGTCGTCTTTGCAATTAAGCAGGCAATCGATTCGGCGAGGCAGGACGCAGGGAACTTTGATCATTATCAGCTGAGTAAGAGCTTTTCCAATTAAGTTAAATTCAGCTGCATTCTCACAAAATGCATTTTCGTTGCAGATACGCCAGTGACGCCAGAGTCGGTCGTTCTTCTCTCGCTTGCTGAGCGAGAGCATTTGAAGATACAAAACTGCGACTTGAGCCAAGCGGCAAGGCAGAAACTTCAGAAGATTTTACATTAGACAGACGAAATTTATTCAAAACTGGTTTACTCTTAATTGTAATTTGGTGGTGGCGGTAGCTTAGAATCATTAAGAATATTTGGACATTGAACACTCCTACGCCGCGGCCCGTTGCTTATCAATTTTTCCAAGGATACTCTGGATGCTCCTCGACCCTGTAATTGTAATATTTAATAGGAATTTGTAAGATTCATCCATACAAAGAGAATTGGGCGATGAATTAGAGAGAAGACTTACCCCGTGAAAATCTCCGAAAACACCGTCTTTGACACGTTGGCCTCTTCTCCTTTGTCCAGCCCCTGAATGGCCCGCATCTCCTCCGGCTCCAATTTGAACCCGCACACTTTGATATTGGTTTTGATGTCGAATTGACTGAGGCATTTTGGCACGACGGAGATGTCAGACTGAATCAGGAAGCTCAGGATGACTTGGCTCGGAGTCCGACCGTACTTTCTAGCTAGGGCCTTGACCACTGGGTCGTTTGTTGGCACATTCTCCACAATTTGCGTTTGTGTTTGGCCGCCACCGCCTGTGCCGCTGAGGTCGGTGATATCCAGGCTGCCCAACGGCGCGTACGCACACACGGCAATGCCTTCCTCCTTGCAGTACGCCCGCATCTCCGTCCGCTGAGCATAAATATTGACTTCCATCTGGAGCACGGCTGGAGGCACCTTGCACGTGCTGAGAATTCGTTTGATTTGCTCTCTGTTAAAGTCGCAGACTCCAATCGCCTTGGCACGCCCAACCTTGATTTCGTTCTCCATAGCACGCCAGATTGATTCGAGGTGGGTCGATTTTTCTAGAACGACGCTGACGTGGGTTTCGACCTCGGTCTCAGTCGCTGGAGAGTTGACGTCGCCCGATTCTTCCTCCTCCTGAGAGTAGTGGAATCCGACGGGGAACTGAATCAGGTACAAATCAACGTACTCCAGCTGCAGGGCTTTCAGAGACTCCCGAATGTACTCGTTGACTCGGTACGGCCACATCCCGGTCATCGGGAGCTTCGACACGATAAACAGCTCCTCGCGTTTGATCTTGCCCTGATCGAGCCAGCGTTTGAGGACGTTCCCGATGCTTTTGTCGTTTGGGGGACTTGTGTCGAAATGTCTGTAACCCATCGTCAGTGCGATTTCGACGGCCTCTTCGAGCGTTTCTGCATCGTCAGTTGACTGAAGATGAATAATTCGGTATTCGGGTATTAATTGATTAATCAATTTAGTGGAATTAAGTTTCAGCAACACTTACCTGCCAGGCGCCGAGTCCCAAGCCCAAATTGGGCATTCGGGTCCCGTTGGAGAGCACGGATTCGGTCACCGACGCGGCCGCCGCTGTTGTCGAGGCCATGATTAGGCGCATTATGAACTTGAATTCAAGGAAGTGAAGTGCGAGTGCGAGTCCGTTGCCGTCAGCTGGAGTATTTGAGATTTTGGCCTTGCTTGCTTGGTAGTGATATCGATTATCGATTGCCTGGGACTGGGCCTGATTTGTATTTATATACTTACCATTGCCATTGCATTCTCGTCGGATTGGCTGAGTGTTGATTGGGACAATCGTAATTGTAAGTGGACAAGGCAATGTCAGATAACTGACAACTGATGATTACTGGCTTGATTACACAATTCTGACATCACCACTCCAATTTTTACTGTTTCTCTTGCTAAATGTAGTCATTCTCGTTCCATTTCGTCCGAATACGAAATATAAATGTGATATAATCACTAAATTGACCATGCTCGCCTTCGGATAATCCACTAAATTCAGAGTCAGCTGTCGGGCTATTGAGATTTAATCGTAATTTAGGCTGAAAGCACTCAATAAAGAATTACGTCATCTGCGAAATGTAGAACTGGGAAATTAATCAAATCAAAACAAGATGACTGCATGCTGCCTGCTGCACAATCACGATTTGATGTTCTGCATCTGCCGATAATTTGCTGGATATTTCGTGCTCCAGCTCTCGCGATCGTGAACGATGAGGTCATCGGGCCATCCGTGCAATTCGAAATTCTGCATATTGTTGATTCTTTGCTAAGCTAAAACATTAGACAACTTTTAAACCGTTTAAGTTTACATGCCGTATTTAGCTTGAAAACTCATTCAAAAGATTTTGAACTGACCTTTGCCGCTTGGAGCTCTTCTTGGAGTGAATTTGCAGCAAATTCACTAATTGACGCGTGCCGAGTTTGGCTAATTGCCCAATTTAAGTGAACAGCCAACCCATGCATTGACTGAAAAATTCACAACTCTTCATTTGGGTGCTGCATTTGAGGCGTGAAACTTGAAGCTTCACACCTTCAATTTCTTAAATGTCATTCTGTCTTTCTGTGTTTCTGTCTAGGTTAAAGCCGAAAGCCAACGCCAAGGGCAGCTAAAATCTATTTTTAAACATTTGGTTGTAAATACTAAAAAATATATCGTCACGTCGTCAGACAACGTGGCAATTGCCGATTGTGATTGCCATCGCTGATTGCTGTCCTACCCTTTGTTGCTGCTTATTACTTAAAATGTCTGCGCGCGGGTGTGGCGTGTCAGACACCAATTTGTCAATTTCGGAGAAATGCCTGAAAAGTCTGAAATATTAACCACTTTCTCTTGCCAATTGAGCTGGAACTACTAAGCTGCTAATTATTTGGAATTTTTGCACCGTTCGTTCGCGTTCTTTTCTTCTTTTCTACACTCTACTCGCACACGGCTCGGCGTGGCACGTCACGGTGAGGATAAAGATCTCTATAATTTAGATGGCCCCAGTCAGTATTAAAAACGCCGAACGCCGTGTCCGATTTTCTTATTATTTCATGCCGATGCCCGTCCGCTGCTGATGGCCAGCTGAGCTAACTGCATCATGAAGAATGCATGCCTCCGTTGATTGTGGCCGTCAAAATTTGCGTCATTGAAATTTGCAGCCGTACCAACGGAGAAAAGCACCAAAGGCTCTCAGTCTCAGTCATTTCTCATCGCCAGACTCATGATGATCACTGAAAAGTCCTATCGAGTCATTGACACTGCCCTCAAGCAGTCGACGAAAATGTACATGATCCCATTCACGTGGGACGGCGCACAGTTCAAGCTTGTCCCAGTCACCGACTTGACACTCCGGCGCCTTTTCTGGCCAGCCACCGTTTGGGCATACACTGCCTTCCTGCTCGTCTCGAAATTCGTACGCGCCGAAACCCTGGCCAGGGATCAAGTCAAGAATGTCATGCACACGATCTTCTTAATCGCGTACTCGTGCATCTCCGTCATCGTGCTGAATACAGTGAAGAATCGCGAACATTTAGCAAGCCTCTTCAATCAGTACTTCCGGTTTATTAAGAAACTGGACGGTAAGTGCATAAAGCCCAATATATCGATGACTTAAGAACTTGAAGGCCGCAATTATTGTTATTTTTGCAGCTACTGGTCACGTTAACGATCATTTGGACATTTCGTACATCCTCGTGAAGTCATTCATCTTCATGTCGTATTCCCAGAGTTTCTTCGCTATGCTCATGTACTTGGAAGCCCCTGGAAGTACGTACTATTTCTACTCCGCCGTGCCGGGAGCCGGCAGATCGCTGCCGCTTAGCGTAGTCTTCGGCGTCTTGGAATGCGCGTACTACATCTGCGTTTGGCAGTACTGTATCTTTATCTTCATCGTCATCTTCCCTTACTTCTACGGAACGCTGTACTGGCTCCAGGAAATTACCTGTCAAGTCAATAGACCGAAGCCCTTCTCGTTGGAGTGCACGTACGCGAATTACAAGTGTTTCCAGATCTTTGCTCAGGAATTCAACTGCTGCTTCGCACAGATTTTCTTCCCCTTCATACAGTTTTACGTTATTCTCCTCCCCGTCGTGTCGAATAACATTGTATTGAGTCATTATCACGAACTCAGCCCAGCAGCCTGCGCCATGCTCGTCGGCGTGTGCGTGTCATCGATAGTCAATCTGTTTATCATCTTTCCTAAGGCCGCCGCAGTCAATTCGCTCTCGATTCACTTTATAAAGACGCTTGGAGCAAAAGCACAAGAACGCGCACAGGACCAAGTGGAAATGCATCCTACGCCCTCTGGTGGCCGCACATCAAAACGCTGGAAACCAAGGGCGCGAAATTTCAAATTGCCCATCAATAAGAAGCAAGTCCGCGCCTGTTTCCCAATAAAAATCCGGATTAATTCATTCGCCTACATCGTCCGCTTCACGACTCTCAAAATTGTAGGCTTAATATTTTATTGGACTGTCCGCAGCATATTGCTAACACGAAAATAAACTCCGGGAATTGCCGCCCGCTTGTTGAATACACTAATTCGCTAATTCCAAGTTTAAAATGAACATACAAGAAGAAGGTCAATAAACTGCCATTAGAATCTATCAATTCACATTCGTGCATCGCGGATTATTTATGCCGTTTGCATGTCGCGCCTGCCACGTGTTTTTCCAATTTAATTCGCCCAGTTAGCCAATTTCAAAACAATACCTGAGTTATTAACGAATGCTCTTCCCGTCGTCGCCCTTGAACTTGGAATCGCCTAATTGCTCGGCCGAGAATGCTTTTTCACTGGAACAGCACATACACCAACGACACGTACACGTGTACTTAATTATTTAAAAGCTTCAATTTGCGTGCCGTGCCAGCAATCAGCCAACATAAAATGTGCCCTCCACCATTTCATTTCAGTTTTCAGGATTTCACTTTCATTCTTCAAGCCCTCGGATCATAATTTCACGATGATTACAACCAAGACGTACCGAGCGATTGACTTCGCTCAAGCAATCGACAAAACTGTGAATCCCTTGCCCGATTTGCTTTCCGCATGGACACAGGGGATCACAGTCACTAACCGTCCAGTGTGGCTGATCTCTTCTGATTAGCATGACGGCCGGCACGAAATGTCATCTATAAGTAAGATTCACGTAGCAGTTGGGTCTTGTGTGTATTTGTTGCTTGTTGTGAATAAATACACAATGTGTGACCAATTTTTTGTTGATTTATTACTCTCCGCTTTGCGAAAGCTCTTGTTACATGCACGTGACTGTTGCTGAAATAGGTCATCGCAAGCTTTGTTTTTTCCCGATGGATTCTTGCCACGAAACGTGAAGGCACACTGAAAACTCGAGAGTCATTGCACAAGACTGGACAACTTAACAATTCCTAGCCTCAAAGGTTCTGACTTGGCGACCGTTTTCTACTACGCCCTGCTGCTTACTTCCACCTGTTGGGTTAGCCAAAGTAAATGCGCGTCTGTGTCTCAGACAGAATAATTAATCTCTTCAGCACATGCAACGGATGCGTTGTCAAGCTAGAAGGGTACACACGGGACGATTCCCTTCTCCGGATTCCACACCTGAAACTCACCCATTCTACTTTCTTCGGCCTGGTCAGCGATGCAGTGGACGCTTTACGGATTCTGGATCGGTTGGTAGCAGAGCCAATCATGAATTCCGTCGAGTGAATTAGCTTGACCGTTGAAGACAGCGCCTGCTTCCGCGCACTACAGCAAATTCTTCTGCACAGTCTGAAGAAAATCAAGTTCACAACAATGTCAATGGGAAACGAGTACTTTGATGGCAGGGCAGAAGCTTGGACAGACTTCATGGCATTTCTGGAGGGTTGCTCAGGAACGTTGATCGAACGCAAGATCCGGTTGCGGCGTGTTTGGCGGAGACCCTTCTGGAAATCATTCCGTGTCACCAGGCAAACCTTTCCGAATATTGAATTTGTGTGCGACCCGGACGAGTCAGTGGTTGTGATTCAGATCCCAATCGGAATCGGTGATTTGGGTTCAACAGAGTCCGAGTCCGACTCCGAGGAAGACGCCGGTCTTTAAGAAAACATCAGTCTTAAAATCCAAGATTTTTATTTATCTTCTTTTCTCTGAATAAAGCTGTATGGAATTTTATTCGTACAAGTAGTGGCGTCGGGCGTGAGCCTTCCTTGAGAGAGGCAAGGAAAACGGGGAATATGAATCCTGAATCAGTATAGAACTGCGCACTTTAATCCGTGTTATCTGTCACTCACAGCGTCACCAGTTTTCTCCTACTGCACCTACTCTAGCGGTAATTGTAATTTACAATTAACTTCGTAGCAAGATGGCGGAAGGTGAGAAAACTTACCCGCAGCCCACGGACGACGATTTTGAACTAGTCGATTTTAAGCTGCGAACAGTCAATGATAATGACAATTCTTATAATTCTAAGGCATGACTTTAATTGAGAGACACTTTTATTATGGGTACTGCAGCTTCCGGACACTTACTCCAAGTTGAAGGAAGCGGTTGGCACTTGGTCACCTTGTGGCGGCACTGACGAGCCCTCGGAGGCACCCGCTTACCCGGCCCGAACCACACTCACAGAGCTAGTCAAGAAGTACTGCGCACTGGGACTTCGGGCCAGGCGGTTTCTACACAAGACCATGGTCGTCGTGTGTAATCAAACTGGGACGGGAATTTCGAGCACGGTTGTGTAATTACTGATTTGCGTAATTGTTCAACACAACGAATAATTAACGTCATCAACGTGGATTCTGACGCAATATTCATGCGTTTTTCCATTCCCTCATTCATTAGCACTAGCCGTCTATTGAATACAGAGCGTCATGACACATTACAGTATATAGCCAAAGTCCGGCCCAACACTTTCAATCAGGTGCCAATGAGGCAATCAATTGTGCAATACTTTGAATTTACCAGTAATTATGTGTCGAAAGTGTTAAGAGTGATAGACAGGAATAGCCAGCCTGATAGTAACAACCGAGAGCTCAGATTTTAATTGGGGAGCAAGGGCGAACTTAAGTCAGATTGACAGGCCTATAAAACCGAAGTGCACGGATTTTTTACATTAGTACCTAACAATCTGCATTGAAAATGGGACCAAGCCTCCAAACAATCGCAACAATTTTCGCCGTTGCCATGGCAACGGGCGTCCTGGGCGTACGCGTGCAATTCTTGAATCACAGATACAACCTGGTAAGGCAATCTACAGCAAGGAAAATTATTCAAATTTTTGATTACTCGTTTCTGCAGTGTTTTGGGATTGCCGGCGGCTCCCAAGAAGGGAAGCAGGCCGCCTTCTATGCCTGCAACGCTACCGACCCTACCCAAATTTGGGAAATAGGTCCCGAAGGCGAGGCAAACAGCACACGTGGCACAGTCTGGCACACGGTATGGCAACCGGTACCCGGGCAGCCCAAAGTATTAACGACAGAGGGTACAGCTGACTGCTTCGTGCGGGGGGAGGTGGCAGGTGAAAAACAGCGTTGGTACGTCCGCAGATACATGGACGACATTTTCCAGATCAAGGATTCTGTCAGCGGGCGCTGTGTTCAACGGACTGGAACCTTTCATAACGTCGCCATGGCACACACTGATTGCACAACGAGTTACATGAACACATGGTTTTATGTATTGCCTATTCATGACGAAAATTCTGCAGCCAATTCTGCACAGAACTTTGCATCTGATCTGGGGCCCTCTGATGACCAAGAACTGAAAGAGCAAATGAATTTTCTGATCAAGGGTCATATGTACGGAACTGTAAGTGCAGCATATTGAAAGACTACGCCGAGTCTGCGATACAAATCTTTCCTCCTATTTCTAGTATATCGGGGTGAACAGCTCCGTCGAAGGGGCCCAATTGACCCAAATAACAGGATGGGACTGGGACCCGAGCAATCCGGACTCTAATCCCAACCTGAATCAAGTATTCCAGATCGGGAATTGGAACGCCATGAAGAATGGGACTTATCTAGTCCCTCTGGGCCAGACCAACTACAATTGGACAGAGCCACTCCTTGTGGTCACTCGCCATGAAGATAACCGCACCCTGAGCCTGCAGCCGAAGGACGATGCTCTGTTCGCTCGACAGACTTGGCATATAACTCGGGAGTCTCCTAGTTCCGGGTACGTGAATAGGTTCAAGTTCCGTAGCCCATACAGTTACTGCATCCGGACGTGGAACCAACCGGAGATCCAACTTGAATACTGCCAGATACCTCAGAATCGGTATGATCAATGGATTCTGGAGCAGGTGCCGATCTGGGTAGACGGTCAAACCCGCAATATTGTTTGGAACGTATAGGCTAAAAAAGCACTACAGTATTTATACCTTGCATGAACTATGCTGTACTATCACTACTTATTGATTACACTGCTGTATGATGACGCCATAGACGAGAATTGTGCTTATCACCCTCCTCACAAACTCATAGTTGTAACGTAACCCACGTAACCAAACAAAATGGCACCAGATGCCCGGTTCTGGTGGGTGAAGTTCGAGTTGACGGTTGCAGTTGAACTTTTATAAATAACGAACGATGGGAAATCTGCAGATCCGATCACAGATGTCGTTCTTCGATTGCTTTGACTGCGCAGTGCACGTTGTACACGCGCTCCTTCGTACTCGAACTCGAGCAGGAGCATTGGTGGCTACGGCGGTGGAGGCTTACCAGTGTGGTCATGGGCCGCGCTTGGTCTCGGCTTCGCATCCATGTTAGGCGTCATTGCGCGCGCATGCCGGGCGTGCTAGCCGAAGCCAGCGAGAGACAGCCGAAGAACAGGCGTCCTACGAACGCCCGTGATCGGCGGGCGCGCGCACGCGCCCGGCGGTCTGGTCCGGATTCTGAAACGTCGCTGCGAAGTCCAGAAATTGTATGATCCGAATTTCTGACTCTGATTCTGTTGAATCCAATAAAAATTGCAAGTTTAATCAAACACAGAAATTTGTTCCCAAGGTCATGCCACTTCATGTTCTTCGCTTGAGATTATGAGCGGCGAATCTCTTCCTGTCGTTTGCGAGCTTTGTTTACCTTTCGGATGTGTTGACTCAAGCAAACAGGCTGTATTCGTGTATTTTTGCGAGTTTATTTTTAGGCCCCATAAACGTGTAAACTTCTAAGCGGGGAATACGTGACCTGGTTCCTGTCAAGCAGAGTCGTGCTCTGGTTCTGCTTTCCCACCAAAGCGATGCCAGTCTTTTTCCGACGGCGTTTGACGACGAATATGACAAGAGTATCCGTAAACCTTCTCGTGACGGTGCTATTAGTGCCCCTCGCAGGCGGAGCTGGTGGCTCCAGGGAAGGCGCACCCGGATTCCGGGAATGGCTCAACGCTATGCGAATACGCTGGTCTACTTCGCCCATCCTGTGGCGCTCCGAGGCGCTAGAAGCCGACAAAGCAGCGCTCGCAGCGCAGGCTCTTGAGGCGCGCGCCGGCTGGAGGCGATGAGGCGTCACAAAAAGTACCTGCGGAGGTTTACCGTTTGGAGAACGACGAGGGTACGGAGACTGTCCAAAAGCTATGCACGTAAGTCCAGGACCCCAAATCCTGCTTCCACATGTGAAATTCTTCACATTCTGGTATTTATCGCAATAATTTTCTCAGCGTTGCAGGCGAGTTCGGGCGCTCGTTGATGGACGTGCTTGAGTGCACGCTGCATCCAAACTCAGGCCATGAGCCGTGGCGGATTTTTCGGGACGCCTTCCGAAAAATACGAGAGTTCTTCTGGTCGAAGTGCGCCGAGCACGTGCCTACGGCCGTATTCGAGGCAAGGAATGGAACAAAGTCCAGACACAGGCCACGGGAACCGGATACTCCAGTGCCTGCACCTTCGTCTTCGCACGTGACGGGCATGTGGCCACAGTTAACACTGACCTTGAGCTTGTTAACTGGTTTATTGGAAATCCCGCAGTTTAAAAATTAAATACACATGGATAGGTAATATATTAATTACAGGATTATTGCATTATCAGCGCCAAAGCAGTCTGCCGACCAGTTCGCATGTGGTCGCGTCGCCCATTATGTCATGAATAATTGGCACGAATTGACGCTAATTGTCCTTTCTGCAACTATCTCGTCATGACAATTGCTGTGAGGTGGAAAATGAGAATACAATGTGGCGTAAACGTAATCTGGAGGTTT
>WIXG01000906.1:0-16379 GCA_009869945.1 Mesaphorura yosii | reverse complement strand
CCACTGAATTGTGGGTCGTTACGTGTCATGAGAAGCGCCAACGTCGGCAAATTGCTGCCAAGACTGTGGCCAATAAACACAAGACGAAAGTTTGGGTATTCGGTTGTCAGGGCAACCAACTGTACGCGCATCTGAGGGAAGAGTGATTGTCAATCAGTTCACCTTTGTGAACCCGAACACTCTCATTGACTCCTGTGAAGGACACCAGCGGCGCCATTTGCAAGTCCAGCAAAAGACTGGCGACGGACCAAGTGCCACGAAATGTGACGACAATCTCCTCCCTCGTCTCATCCAGGGTGACAAATCCGGCCACCTGCGTAGTCGCGTTGTACAACTCGGCCACCAGACGCACGTTGGGTCTCAACTTCTTGCAATACTTACATGTCCACGTCGTGAGGAGGTGAGAGCCGTGGCAGTACGCAGCAGCCGCGTATTGCATGTAGAAATACGCGTCCTCAGTCGACGCCAATAGCAGCGCCTGATTGGTGGGCACGGGAATCGGATCGTTGAAGACGACGGCGTTGGCGGCTGCCGTGCTACTGATAAGCAGTAACAATGCATGACGTAACTTAATGTGAACGTATACTTTCCCTAAGGTCCACCCCTACCAAGCACAGTGCTCATCAGCGAGCTTGTCCTGTCGCATTACAGACGCATGCTGGCCTCCCTGTCCCCTCCCCTGCCCTGAATTGAAGGATGATGATGGAGGAGGTTAGCAGAAGACTCACCATCTGCAAGACAAATTTACATAATTACACCTGCGGAGTGGTCGCCAAGGAGTTGAATGGGACATCGTTGATTTTAACTCACCGTGCCAAGGAAGCCGCTGGTGATTGTGAAGAGGCCACAGCCCGAGATGCCGACCCCTCCAGCAGACATCTGCTGAAGTAGGAGCGACAGGTGCTCAGGTGACACCCGTGTACGGACCCCTGGTTGACTCAGCCACTCAGCAAGCCGTTGACCCTTGCCATAGACGAGGATGGACAACCAAGAAGCACACTGATTGATGCGTACCCTTGTGGCATGCAGTAACAGTTTGAAGCGATGGATAATTGATTACACAACAAAATCTGATCGCAATTTGCATAAATTCTTGTTCACGTCTTTGTTCTGCTTTTATACTTTAAATTTATGCGATGACCACTCCAATAAAAAATTAAACAATGTGATTGATTAAACAACGGACGTCGTGAGTGTAGCAAGAAGTCACAGCCCAGTTCCATTAAGTCGTTGTCATTCGCAATCATGTGGCATGGCAAAAGCATCGGAACGGGTGTGCACCACTTGAAGGGAGCGAGCGTCGGAGTTTGTCTGGTATTGTGTGCTTTGAGTGCAGTAGTTGTGGGCGAAGTGTCAAATTTTATAACCACACATCACGTGAGCGACGCGGACGCGGAAGCCGAAACAAGCACCGTGGCAGGCAGAGACCGCAAAGTCAGCGATGGTCTACTCTCAAATCATTCATTCAATCATAGTAAAGTTTCCATGCAAAAGATTACTTAACAACTTGTGCGCTTTTGATTTATTCATGTGTTTTACTTCTGGCAATGGCTCTGGCTCGCTCCCGGAAATTATAGTCCCGGTTCCCACACGCAAAGGCCCTCAAACCACTTGTTGGTGGTGTTTTGTACAGTTGGAGGTCAAAGCCCAATTAGGGAAGAGAAATGGTTTCGCGAAAATCCCCCGGACTCCTGCGCATCTTGTACAATGTTTCCTACCAACTCTACTTGCCCCCCCCCCCCATTCCGACTGGTCATCTGCACCACGAGCGAGGGCCAGGACGAGATAGGCGCTGGCAGCGTTGATGCACGTACACAGCTCGAGTACGGTGGCCCACTAAGAGCATGCTTGTTATGAGCCATCGTCGTGCTGCACACTCTCATCACTGTTTTAGCCGTGCCGGAGTGGGCGGGATTTACGAACTTAGCCACTCCCTGCCTCTGGCGGAGCTCGCCCAGTATCACTGCCTCTGCACGTTCGACCTTGTTCTCCCAGTCACGATCTTCGTCGTGGCGAGGGGCCACGAGTTGTTCCGGATGGAGAATGCCCTCTTCCGACTCGCGTCGAACCTGACGCGCTCTCGAATGACGCTCTGTCGCATTTGAAATTCAAATGCTATGCTTTAATGTGGCTTTCGCCGTTTTGTCCTCATCAGATCATGCACAACTTCGGAATGGACGTGATCCAGACCGCGGTCGGGTTCGCCCTGTCCAGAATGATCCTCGTTCTGATCTCAACCCCTCCACTTCGTCTTCGCCCACCACACCGGTCGCCATCACTGCGTTGGACGGAACCATTTCAGTGCTCGTTTGTGTGGCTCTTAAACTGCTGCGCACAGTGGGATCCGTAGTCGGGAAAAGCGAATAAAAGGGTCAATCTAATATCATTATAAATTTCATTTTATTCCTTTCTATCCATCATAGGCCGTCTATGGTGAAATTTTTGTCATATTGTGTTTGACTGACTCGGAGCTATCGCAATGTGAAGTTCTGATTTTGTAGTAATTTGGTGGTAAATCGCAAAGTTCAATCTGTCCTTGGCTGTCCGCTCACTGGGCGAAGGACAAGAATTTTATCTCATAATAGAGGTAGTGAACTATCAGAATTGAGCCGACCGTGTCCACCTTTCGTATTGTTCTTGAGATATAAGAGTTACAATTATGAAAGTAAAGCTTCCTTTGCTTTTGACTTACAACAACGTCCGTATTGCATACACAGAGTTCAAAACGCGCTATAATTGTAATGCAATGATAAATTTTTTTGAACAGCGAAACGATTTTTCAAAGTCTTCATTTATACTGCCTTCTATTCACAGTTGAACTCATTCAATACAGACACAATTACTCATTAATTCACGCATTGTATTTTTCTGTTTGTGATCACTGTTTAATTTGTGTCCTTCCGAGTGTTTCGAGCCGATATCTTAAAACATGGAAAGTGAGAAAAAGTTCACGAACAGGCAAATTGTTGCTCATTACACCACAATCGGTAGCCGCTCCGACTCTGAGAAAATAGTTAAATACATACTGGAGGAGCTAAATATCAACAACGAAGATGTGGACGAAGAGAAGCTGTCCAAATTAAAGCTCAAAGTGTACAATCTGCTGGGGAAATATGACATGAGATGGAAGGCGTCCACATATAATAGAGGAAAATTTGAAGGAAAGAATTCTGCTTGGCTCGATTCAATTTTTGAGGTGAGTTTCATTCACAAAATAGTTAAAATGTATTGAAAATATTTCGTTTCTTTCTTACAGATTCAGCACCCGCTAACTAAATCTTCACCTGCTGAAACAAGGCCCGGACCTGGCCGGCCAAAATTACCCTTCGAAGACAAGGGCAAGAGAGCTCAACAAATTCAAGCTGCGAGAGTCAGTGAAGAGATGAAGCACGAATCCAGTATGATGACTGCAGCTGCTAGTTACGCCGCTAAGAAAACTGGGAAACGTGACCTGGCATTCATGCTCAGTGAAATGATCAGAAGCCCCAGCCGACCATCCAAGTTTAGGCGGCTCCTTGAGACAAATCTACCCAGTTCACCGTACACGATGGAAGAAGCTCTAGCCCTAATTCTTGACTTGTCCTTGTCAAAGCAACAATACTTGTCCATCAGAATCGGTGCGAAAAACAAAAGAGCGGATATCTATCCGTCCTATAAAAAAATTGGAGAATTTAAGAAATTGTGCAGACCTCCTTTGGATTCGATGACATTCACTGGCACTTTGGCTAAAATTAATCTTCAGGCCATTCTGGACTTCACGGCCGGAAGAATTGTTCAATTGCAAGAAGAAATCATAACTTTATACAGCCTGACTAGAAAAGAAATAATCTCAGATGTGATTTTAATTTGCTCTTGGGGATTCTATGGCAGCACTGGCCAGTCACAATACAAGCAAAGATTTGAACGAGAGTTGGACGAAGCTACTACTTCAGCATTTCAACAAAAAGACGATAGCCTCTTTGCCACTACATTAATCCCGTTGCGGCTTATCAGTGAGAAGGACGGAACAATATTATGGGCCAATCGAGCTCCACAATCGGTTAGATTGTGCAGGCCAATAAAGTTGGAATACGTGAAGGAGACTGCTGAACATATTCTAAAAGAGAAGTACGCAATGGACGAAGAAATATCCGGATTGAGGACTTCTCTCATTACTATTGGCGAGATGCTCGTGAGAACAAAATACTCGCTCCATATGACGTTGATTGATGGCAAGGTTTTAAATATAATCACTGCCACGTCATCAATGCAAACCTGTCCGATATGCCACGCAACACCATCCAAATTCAACGATTTGTCAAACATTGAAAGAGAAGTGTTTAATCCCATGCCTGGTGCACTGAAATTCGGGATCAGTCCACTGCATTCATGGATTCGTATATTTGAGTGCTGCCTGCATATTTCATATAGACTCACAGTGAGTGTATGGAAAGTTACCAAGGAATATACACAAGTTGTGGCTGAACGGAAGAGATGGATTCAGGAACAATTGCGGCCAAGCTAGGCCTGAATATTGATATGCCAAGGACTGGAGGAAGTGGAACTTCAAATGATGGTAATACGGCCAAAACAATCTTCAAGGAGTCAAAAATATTCTCGGAGATAACAGGCTTCGATTTGGAGCTACTGGAGAGATTGCATATTATACTCATCGCATTATCATGCCAACTTCCTCTGGACCCATTACTATTTGGTGATTATTGCCGCTGCACTGCTGAGCTCTACGTCTCCCTCTATAATTGGTATCCGATGTCAGCGACATTGCATAAAGTAAGGCTGCCACTCATCAATTGAAATGACTGTTATCGGAACTAATTATACTAATCAATTCTCTACAGGTACTTATCCATGGAAAAGAAATCATACTCAACAGCATTTTGCCTGTCGGCATGCTGGGCGAGGAGGGATCTGAGGCCCAGAATAAGTTTTACAGGCAATTTCGCCTTTCACACGCTCGCAAGACCAGCCGTGTGGAAAATATTAAAGACGTCTTCTTTCGCGTTATGGATGCCTCAGATCCAGTGCTGTCTAACATCAGAATGGAGAGTAGAATGAAAAAGAGAAAGCGCTTGTCTATTCCACAAGAGGTACAAGATTTGTTCGCAACTCTTGACGTGCCAAGTATATCGGATGAAGTGGACGACGATGAGGAGATAGATGATACCGGGCTAGAAAAAACTATGATATACTTGGACTCATTGGAATTGCCTACAGATCCTGATCTGGACTGAATCCGTATTGCAGCATTTCAATACGATTATTATACCATAGCTTGATTAATTACTGTCATATTGGCGAGTATTAAGTCATTTATTTGATCTAAAAGTTAATTATTCCCACGTAATTCGTTGGTTATAAAATTCAAAACGCACTAGGACTATACTATATGAATAAAATTAAATGTTTAAGCTTCTGGGTAAAAATTTCCACCAGTTTAACTTTAAAAACGCTTATTTCTGATTGCAGAAACAATATTAAACTGTTTTTGAGCAATTTTTAATTTGTTCGTTTTTTTGCCATACGCGATCCCACAGTGGCACAGGACTTTACACTTTCAAATTATTCATGTCGCCATAAAATTCCGTTCGATTCCATATCCATTTCATGCAATACAATGCGATGCAGTGCAATTGAGTCCTTCCTGCTCAAGGCCAACGCTCCTGTTTGTTCAAGATTATCACCAACTCTTTTTAATTATTAAATTTTATTCCTGCATGCGTTCCGTACCGTCCGATGCTTGGCCTTGGCGCACTGCGCCAGCTGAGAAGAGGAGGAGGAAGGCAGCGTGTAAATTTTTTAATTTTGTCTACACGTTGCGGATATATGTGGAATGAATTTCGATAGCTACGGGCTAGACTGGCACTGCGGTAGACGGCCCCCGCCCCACAAAGTGAACAATGTGCTCCAGAAAATCCCTCCAGCTCCTTGCCCTCGGCAATGACCTCACGTACGGCATATTCCTGGTTCCGTTTCGCGTCCGACTGCCGCGCGCAGCAGGCAAGTACGACCCGACGCCCGCCAGTGCAACTTTGGAGCGGTGCAGCCCGCGGCGAGAGCTCCTCTTTCGACTCTGGGTCACGACATACGTCACGCTCATCTCCCTGCTCGTCTACGGCGTTGGGGGCGTGTACGACCTCACGCATGACATCAAACTCTCCATTCACGCCCGGTTCTACTTCGTGTGCACGGTGGGCGCCCTCTGCCTCAGCCTGGCACTCCAATTGCTGACGAGGCTAGAAGATGTGTACCAGATGGAGGTCGGGCTCTACGGCTTCGTCTCGTAAGGTCACTTATTCACGCCCTGCGAACTTTTACTTCTGATTACTGAATTAAGGCGATGACCTGTACGTTTGACGTGTATTTGTCTTTCTTTCAGACAAGTTCCATCAGGTCAGTCCAACGGCTCGTGACGGGATCGAGTGGGTCCTCCTGGCGTACATCATGGACACGGTGGGCCTGGTCCTCTGTGCCCCACTCGTCATTCTCATCTGGATCCATCTTGGAGACCACATGGCTCGTCTCTTCCAGTCAGACTACACCATCGTGATGGTTTTCTGGGCTGTGTTCTCCGCCTTACGGGTTCTTCGTGTGGCTCATGCTGTTCCACTTTTTCGGTATGGCCATCCTCTACATGAATGCGAACCGAGTCGCCCTCTCCAGAATGAAGTGGTCACCAGACGCGCCAATGAACAAACACAGACGGAAACAATTTGTGCTCATGTACCGAGCACATCAGGTCCTCTGCAATCAACTCGTGTACTCCTTCAGACAGTTGATGGGCTTCGTCGTCGCCAGCTCAACTTTCATTCAAATCATGTCGTTGTACATCATCATCGGACTTCACGACCAGGCGGGCACCTTCTTCCTCGCCATGGTCGTGGCCATCGAGGTCGCCGCCTTTGTGCTGGGGAAGGTGGACTTGGAGGGTATTGGTCAGGTCGCAGAACTCTCGGCCGAATTCTCCGATTCGTTTCTCCGAAATGAGTTCCGACTCTTGCGTGCGGAGCGAATGAGCTTCAAGGCGTCGAGGCCAACTCGAGTCGAGATCGGCTCCGTTGCCCACATCTCGCGCTCCACATTTGCGACCTTGATGAGCGTCGTCGTGGTGGACAATGTGGTCAACCTGCTCATGATGTAAATGGACAGCGACCCCTGTCAACTGTCAATGGGAGATCCCTTCACCCCAAATTATAACTTACAGTGCTCCGTGTATTGTGGTTAAAATAATCCATGTATTGTTTTGTGCAAAAAAAAATTCAGTTGAACTTAATGTCAATCTTTACTGCTATATTCGCAATTCTACATCTAGTTTTTCTTAAACTTCTTTGCACCCTTCCCCCAACCTCCACCACCCCTGCCAAACTGTTTCTTCACACATTTCTGGAGTCCCACTGTCATCAGCTCCTCTACCACCACGACCCCCGCCAGAGCCCCGTCTCTTCTCCTCCAACTTTTTCAGCTCAACCCCTTCGCCAACCTCTGTGAGTCAGCAACGCGTTCGGCGAGCACCATGACCTCCTCCTCTTCGGTGGGGTACAGCGGAAGCTTCTTCTCGATCAGGTGCTCGATCCTTTGATAAAGCTCGACGTTGTACTGCGTCACAAACTTAATCGCCTTCCCTGACCTTCCTGCCCTCGCCGTCTGCCTGACTCTGCGAATGTAGTCCTTCGAATGCGTTGGAATATCAAAGTTCACAACCACGTCCATATACGGGATGTGCAGACCTCGACTCGCCACGTCAGTTGAGATGAGAATGGAGCGTGATTTGGGTCTGAACTTGTTCAGACCTTTTGTCAACACGTAACTCGAAAACTCGATAAGAAAAGATGAGTGGCGCACAGTGTTCGAGGGTGGTAAATAACACTGTGATATCACAGTGGTAAATAACGTTAAATAACGCACTGTGAAATATACGATTTGCTGTGAAATGTGATGTATTACCAAATATTCGAGCAAAAATTAGGGTTTGAAGGCGAATTAGCAGACGGACTACTCTAATCAAAGTCAAATCGATGAGAAACTTCACAATTTGTTGAGCAGTTGTGTTGAAATTGGGTGTTACAGTCATGATTGACAGTTTTTACCGATGCTAAACATTGATTTAAGAGGTTATTTGCCATCTCAGTTAGCATTTCCCATTTTTTCACATTTCACATTATCGTGCGTTATTTACCATTATTTCCCGGTGGGATGTGATTTTATCCGAAAAAGTGTGATTTATCGAACACTGGTGGCGCACGTACTTGAGTTCAATTAAGCTCGGCTCGGAGCACATTCGAGTAATTTGGGTAGGAAATAATACAAAGACAGTTCTTATTCAAAATATTCCACAATTAACGACTGTGTGGCTCTTGAAACATGAATTCCTGAGCCTATGGAGGTTCCATGGAACTGGGCTGAGGCAGAGAGGGTCTTTCAGCCATTCATACTGCTCCTGTTATTGAAGGTGAGGCTCGCAATGGCAACCTCGCCTTGTCTTCGGATTCTAATGAGGCCAGGAGTCCGTCCACCGAGTTCTCCGTGCCCGTGCACTCGTCGCTTTCCCCCAAAAGACTGATCAGACCGTCGAAGTCGACGTCGTGGTCCAGGTCCAGGTCGTCGCAGTTCAACTCTTCGACGAATGATGACAATGGCAAGGGGTCGGACTCGAAGGGGAATGGTGACGGAGGGCAGGTCGCGTCCTTCTGCTTCCATCCGCCTCGGCCGCCATGAAACCCAAGTTGAACTGACCCCAACACTTGGTGTCGCTCCTCCACGTCGCTGATCATGAAGTCTCTTCCACGGCAGAGCAGGACAGGTTTCATGCTTCCATTGCTCTGGCGGGTTGGGACAACCATCGTCGACAGCTGCGAGATGAACCACGCCCAGCCTCCGTACTTAGCCAGACATCGGTAGGGCTTTAACTGGAGTTCACCCCGTTGGAACAACTTGCGCATGTCCTCTCGAAAGCCCTCATGGTCTTCGGGGTGGAAGAAGTCGTAGGGGTTGGAATTGCTGGGAAAGTCGGGGAAGTCTTCAAGGGTGTAGCCCAGGAAGGAGTTCGCACTAATGTGGAGGCACGTCCTCATGTCTGCCGTCGCAACCCAATCGAAGTGCGTCCTCACTGTCAGCTGTGGGTAGGGGAATTCGTAGTCTGAAGGGTCCAGGGTGCTCACATGCTCTATAACGCCCACGAAGAAACTCTCCGTCACCCTTCTGCCACAGCCTGACGTTCCCAGAGGACCGGGGTCCAATAATACTTTACCGGTGATGCGGACACGGCCACCGAATCCTACACCCTCTCGAAGAGTCACCGCGACGGACGATTTCGGTGTTTTGAAAGTTTGTGATCCTGCGGTGGCAGGGAGTGACTCCATTCCTCCATAGAGGTCAAAGGAGAGGAGGCGATCCAGCTCAGAAGCGTCGGACTCATGAACGTAGTCGTAGAAACTGGTTCCCAGAATAGTGTGCTAAAAAAAAGGAAGGAACCCAAGAATTAGTACTTGGACGTGTTTGAAGGCGACGGATCTACGGATCGAAGGCAACAGGAACAGGCGAGCATCGAACCTTTTCACAGCGAAATACTCTCGATACGTTGTTTGACACGTAGACGATGCCCCCAGTCGTCGACATGATGATAAGGAAGCCATCTGAGAGCAAGGATTCGGAGTCCAGGTCCAAGGATTCCAGAAAGGTGGCGTCAGCGTGGCCAGCTCGCTGCGATCGCGATGGCAGCAAGTTCATTCGTTCCAGCATTGACCTGAGGCGCATGTAGCATACGGCGATCCGGAGCACCGACTGCTGGTTGAAGGATTTGAGGGCGGTGGGGCAGACGGGTAGCGCCTGGCGGATGTCCTGCATTGCTCCAGCTTCGGCAGTGCGCCTTCTGCGTACAGCAAGCCGCCAGTGTTCACGGCGTTTCTCCGAGTGCTTGCACTTCGTCGTGGTCGACGCTGTGGCTCCTTCACTGCCACTGGCGCTGCTGACGGAGTCTGGTGACGACGGTGGACCCGAACTGCTGATACCGGAATCCTCCAGACTAAAGTCTAGTTCCATCTCGTTGGTCGTCTGCGTTGGATTGTTGACATTGACAGCGCTGGTGCTGGCGCCTGTGCAGGTGTCGGGGCTCTGTTTGCGCACTGGGCCCATCTCAAGAAAATTGAAACTGCGGTTTACAGTTTAGAAAGTTGTACTTCACCGTTACTTCAGTTACAATTATAATTACAGCTACAGCTGTGCTGGCTCTGACTGCATTATTTGACCTGTTGCGCGTTATTATTCTTCAGCCTCCGTCGGTCGTCCTCTCGTACTGTCTTATGACAGTACGAGTATGTCTCACGAGAGTGTGAATTGATCACGGCCTGGCCACATCTTTGCATTGAATTACGTACGGTACGAATGACGATCGCTGAGGATGTGACGAGATTACGTAAACTAAACCATACTGCAGAGCTAAGTACAAAAAGTTACCACTCAACTTCATGTCCTTATACCCGCAACACTCATCCTCATCTTCTACATTGAATGCAGTTCACTTTGCATGGCACGGCTACAGCATCACAAAAAACCATACGATGCGAAGTCAACAAGATAGCAACAGGACAATGTTACTGGCGCATTGCTCAAGATCAGATTCATCTTGCTGTCGATCTTCTCGCTCTCGCTTCATCATATGCAAAGGCTTTGTATGACTCCTTTCGTCGTTTCGGAGTTTCGTTTGATCTGGAGCTGACCACAGGACCGCGGCGTGCGATGATTGCTGAACGACGTTTTATATAAACTACAAACGCCAACGCGAGGGATGAGTTCTGAATGTGAATGCCCTTTCCTTTGCCATGCCCCCAATGCCCCGACCGTGATCAATCTTCAAGGTTTTCGTTCTGCGGTCGGACAGATTAGACTAAGACAGATGACAGAAATCCTGCGAGCGTCTGATGCGGTACGCTTCGTGCAAGTCTCGGTCGAGCGATGCTGGATTAATTCATTGAATGTGCGGTTCGTGGTTGGCTAAATTGACAAAATCCAAGATTTCATTCATCGGCCTGTGGAAGGATGAACGAACCATCCATCGATTGGGGCTCGATATAAATACAAACCGCCCTGGGGCGACTTCTCACCTTCCAGTGTGGCCAGTGTCTTTGTTGCCCTTGTCACAGCCGACTATCTGTTGTCCAGGTCAGCGTCTACCGATCGCCCAAAACCAAGATGCAGTGCGTCGGCAACATTCCCGTAATCGGCATCAAAGACGAGTCTGAGTGTCGGATCCAGTCGACGACCACAGGCTCGACTGACTACTTCGTCACTCACGAGAACTTCCTCAGTTGGATCAAGCAAATCAGTGATGCGAGTTCAGACGAGCAGAAACACTGCGCGACGTGGAAACTCGTTCCCGGTCTGTCGGCTCCGAACACTCCGGACGCCTACTCGTTCGAGTCTAAGAATTTTCCAGGCTACTTCCTCAGGCATGAAAATTTTCGTGTCAAGATTGGGGCGAATGATGGTTCGGAACAGTTCAAAATTTGTGCAACGTGGATGCTCCGACCTGGGCAAGGTACGTTCGACAGCATGCTTGCTAAAGTTGCTAACGCATAAACTTGTGCAATTTTTGGATTGTCCAGTTGACGGAGCAGTGCGGTTTGAGTCTATCACGATGCCCGACTACTACCTTCGCCACTGGAACTTTGAACTTTAGCTTAGTAACGGAAACGGGTCTGGACCACAGCAACAGAATTACTTCCGGACTTCAACAAACTGGAATTACTTGGCCTACATGCTCGATTAAGGCCATTGTCACATTGAAGCGCTTGAGTGACGGACAAGACACGGTGGGCGCAGACACAAGACACACAATAATAATAGGATAATTGCCCTCAGCATAAACTTCAGGAAGCAAGAGGAAAAAGCAAGCACTAGGCAACACGTTAAATCCTGTCTTTGATTTCCATCTATAGTTTGTGGGAACAGTAATTATTGGCAATTAAGTCGCACAACTCAATTCAGCACACTTTTCCTATGAGCTTTGTCATTCAGCGTCGGCCTACAGATCAGCACAGTCAAGACTCACTATTTAAAAATGTGTTATCTTTATAAATATCCATCGATCATAGTCACGGTTAAATTGCAGCGCTCAGGCACGAGGACTTGGTAGCTCCTTATTCGCGCACGTGCACGTAGCCCCAGTGTACATGTAATTTTGGTCAATCATGGCGTACCAGAACCCGAATATTGATCTTGCCTTGCCCAGTAGCCGGTGTACTAATAAGATTCTTCCGAGAACCGATAATGGTGATACCAAACGATAAATAATTGTCTTTTGGGTGTTTAGTCCGTACTGCCAAAGAGTTTCGCAATCGCATGAATCGAGCCGCCGATATCGACTTCCAAATTTAATAGAACTCACCTCGTCAATTACATCGCACGAGGCTGTCGACGTCCAGATTGCTCAAGAGTCAAGACCGTCGTCCTCGTTCGGCTAGCAACTGGTAACCTATAAATAGACTTAATGGACAGATGCATCGGCTTGTTGGACGAGATCACAGTTCAAGTTAACGATGGCACAAAGAAAGTCAACCTCATTGTCTGAACCTGAATCTGACAGCCAGAACCGGCGCGAAAATCATCCCAAAATCATCGAGCTGCTCTCGGCCCGAAATAGAAACTCCGGCTCCAAACTGGCGCCCTTGACACCGTCCGTCACCCGTGGCGAGTACGCATGGGCACTCACTTTTGGGCGCCTCGCGTGCGGGATTTGTGCCGTGAACGCCAGCTGGAGTCGTGACTCTGAACGCCTGGGCCCAGCGCCCGCCTGGAAATCATGCGCCAGTAACGCGATCACGCTCATCATCGTGTTGTGGCTGCTCTACTCCGTCTGGAGAGTGCACGACGTAACGGAACTCCAATTTGACTCCGTTGAGGTCCAAATTGTGGCCAAAACGATGTGCACACTTTGCCTCTTCGTGTACGTGATCAGCTCTTTGCTCAACGTTCCATTCGCAAGTCGACGCTGGAGTCCCATAGGCCTGTATAATCAGTTGCTGAGGCTAACGAAGGAGAATGGTAAGATCGAAAGCACGCCAGTCGCCATCCCTTGATACTAGTTTTCAAATTCGTGACTCACATTCTTCGCAGGCCTGGCGGAGGAGCGCACGACGCGTGAAAGGGGCTTCACGCTCATTCAGTATGTCTTCTTCACGGCTGCGAGTGCCTGCTCAGTCATATTTCCCGCCATAGAAGTGTACTATGCAAGTGCCCGATTTGGGCTGGGGTTCACTGCGGCCAACGCCGTCTTCCTATCAGTCGTGGCTCTGACAACTTTGATCATAGTGTGGTCTGTGGCTCTCACGTTTGGTCTCATTCAAATGTACTTGTTTCTCTTCTACGCGCTTGTGAGGGGAACTTTGGGGAGCTTTGTGTGTCCAGAGGGTCGCATCAGCATCAGACACGGATGCAAGCGAAGGATCGGCGTCCAGGATGTGGACGTAGCCGCCAGGATTCACAGCTACAAGTTCTTGGCCGTTTTGTGCAGAATGTTCAACTATGGCGTCTACTGCCGAGCAATTGTGCCCTCCGTGAAGTACGTGGACAGTGTCCTCGCAATTCTCCTCCTGCTGGCGGGATTGCAAATGCTGCACTCGGGAGCTGGGTCGAGATCAATGCATGTCGTCTACCTGGGCTTCGGCTTCATCCTGACCTCTGTCTATTTGTACGTGGCGATTGTGGCGGCGGCGAGCGCCATGTGCAACTTCTGGAAGGTGTCGCATGAATTCATTCAAAGACTTAAGACATACGTGGCTGTCGAAATGCCCGCTGCCCGCTTTCGCCGAGAGGAGCGGCTGTACTTCCGACGTGCCGTGGGTGCCCTGCGCCCCCTGCGGTTCAGCATCGGTGGTGCGTACAACATGGAGAAGAAGGCGAATCTGACGCTGGCCGGCGCCCTTGTGTACGGCACGGGGAAACTCGTGATTGCATACAAATAAATTGAGAAGCCATCTACCAGACTTCATGAACGTCATGACTGAACGGAACCAGAACAATTGGCAATCAAGCCTTCACCTCAATCCCATTGAAGTGCGGAAGATGTATCCCAAGATAATGTTTTAATTTGGTCTTAATTAAAATCACAATTGCTAATTCACGAAATATGTCCAAGTACTACCGCACTTTCTCCTATCCTACCTGAACCATGCCTAATGCCTACCCTACCTACATTGGAAATATTAATTTTCCGTCCCAGTCCCGAAGTGTTGCGAATTTGGGACGAAGGTGATGCTCACAAGCCGCCACTAAAATGGAAACTTTTGGAAAACACGGTCAAGAAAACGAAGTCTGTGAGACGCGTGCGTCTGGTAAATTTGATATCCATCTACTGCTTTTGGAACCTTTGTTTCATGTCTGTTCGCTGGGTCCAAGCAGTTTGGACCGGACATGTGAATGCCGGGACACTCGTGATGAACTTATACAATGTAAGTACCCATTCGACAGGAGCAGCATTCTTCGCGACAACATACTTGTATGCGCATGAGCTTGAGTATTTCATTTTCAATTTTATGAGGTCCAACGAACGCTTTCGAAGTAAGTTTTAATATCCAACAAGGCATCGTGCACGAGACAACAGCAGCTTACTCTCCGGAACAAAACGGCAGAATTGAACGTGAAATGAGGACGGTCAAGGACACAGCACGCGCCATGATGCAGAAGTTTTCAACGCCGGAGTACTTATGGGCGGAAGCGGTGGCGACAACAGTCTACATTCACAATCGCCTGTTGGACAAGCAATCCGGAACCAAGACAGCGTACGAACAAATCTTCAAAAAGAAGCCATACCTTGGACATGTTCTTGTCTTCGGATGCACCGCTTATCAACACGTACCAGAGCAGAGGCGCACAGTGTGGCAGCCAAAAGGGCAGAAGTACACTCTCGTCGGATACAACAGCAACTCCAAGAAGTACCGACTCTTCGACGCTCAACGCAGGATCATAATCGAGGCCCGGAATGTCACCTGCTTCGAAGATGTGCCACGCGACACGTCGAAGGTGTACATTAATCTCCAGCGCACACCACCACAAGAGAACAGTGACAACGAACGAGACAGCGACGGGTACACGGATGAAAAGAACGAGCAAGAGGAGGAGGAGCAAGAGGAGCAAGAGCAAGAGGAGGAGGAATGTGCGGAGCCGATCCTGAACGAGGGAGCAGAAGCCACGCAGCAACCAGCACAGGTCACAAGTAACGCTAGCCAACAGCAGCAGCCATCGTCATCAAAGGCAGTGCAGATCCACATTGAAACAAGAGACGGGGATTACGTGGCAACAATTCCAGGCGATCGTGCAAGTACGATTCAGGTGTCCTCATCGTCGAAGGGAGCTGACTCAACGAAGGTACTCCGAGACCGGTCCTCGCTCAAGCCACCAGACCGCTATCGAGCATCAGCAACATTCAGCCTTGAGCCGACCACGTACACTGAAGCAGTCTCCTCTCCAGAGGCAAGTGAATGGCAAGCAGCAATGGAAGACGAAATGGCCAGCCATAACAAGAATAGCACTTGGATTCTAGTTCCACGCCCAGCTAAAAAACGCGTCTTAGACTCGAGATGGGTGTTCAAAATCAAGCGTCATCCTGACAACAGCATTGACAAGTACAAAGCTAGGCTCGTCGGGAGGGGGTACAAGCAAAGACCCGGGATTGACTACCATGACACGTTCGCCTCTGTGGCCAGGCAGGAGTCAATCCGACTACTGCTCTCTATTGCAGCTCAATTCGGATACGAGAAAAAACAATTTGACGTGAAGACTGCGTTCCTCCACGGCGATTTAGAGGAGGAAATCTACATGGAGCAACCTGAGGGATTCGTATGCGGGAAGGATCTAGTTTGTCTTCTACTAAAGAGCCTTTACGGTCTCAAGCAGTCCCCGCGAGCATGGAGCAAGACCTTTACCAAGTTTCTGAAGGAATTTCAACTTGTCCCAACGTCATGCGACCCCTGTGTCTTCACTGGAGTCGTTCATGGTGACCGCCTTTACCTTGTGATCTACGTCGATGATGGACTTGTGATGGCAATGTTAAAGTCCACAATTGATCATGTTCTGCGTAGTGTTGTTCTAGTTATTTTCAGTTCAAGTTAGTTTCAGTTATTCGGGCCGACCGCACAATTCAGTTACAGTTTAAGTTAGTTACGTGCCCCTGAAGGTTCAGTTAGAGTTTTCGTTAAAGTTTTCCGTTGGAACCAGTTACAGTTAAAGTTAACTGCGTTACCTTTTAGTTATGTGTAAGTAGCTTAGGAAAATCAACTTTCCTTCGTTTTATTCAATACTTTAATTACAAGAGCCTGTTACAAGTAGAAGGCATAATGCAATAGGAAGAAATTAGGAAAACGAAATCAAATGCCTATTTTTGTGGAGAA
>WIXG01000905.1:0-16401 GCA_009869945.1 Mesaphorura yosii | reverse complement strand
TGCTCGGGATTTACAACATTTATGGCACTTGCTAATTTCGCTTGTTGTCGACTAGGACCGCCAAATGCAACAATGTCAACTTATGGATTGTATCTTTGTTAGTTGATTAAGATGTGCTACGTGCTCGTGTTGTACGAGGTATTTCTTCTAGGACTGAGCGCCCAGATTCTAATGCATGGCTGGTCGGGCACCCTTCTCTCACAAGCCAGAGCCTTGCATGCAGGCAATGCCAACGCGTCAACGGTGCGCCTGCAGGAGCTTACGTGTTGCTACAATTTTCGAGAACTCTCTCTCACCGATTTTGCTCCCGACTGCGACCTTTACCGCATGTCTTCTGAAAATCGCCGCTGTCGCTTTTCCTTTCCTTTTTGCTTTTCCACGAGTCGCTGGGTTCACGAGTTGCCATTCTTGCTCAAGTGGCCGTAATTGGATCCACCGGTCTTCTCGTCATCAACTTATTCGTGTAAAAATAGAAATTACCTTAGGAACAATACAAATGAATATGAAAACGGACAGGGGCACATTGTGGCCCGTATGTGTGAGCTCGAAGAAGGTAAAGATACCTGCAACTATTCGGGGCAAACTACGCCTTCAAAAGCCTTGAAACGGTCGGCACGGCGCGGCATAGTGACCCAATTCGTGCCTACGAAGGGATACATGCAAGAAATGTAAGAAATACAGCGCCACACGCCAGTGCTCAAACTCAGGCCATTGGTAAGCCGTAGACGATGGCTTAAAGACGAGTCTGCACGTGGTCTCGTTCCCGACCTTGTCCTCCTCGCCCTGCCCCTCAAACTCGAACCAATTTCCCCCACCACGGCTACCACGACGATAGAAGCGGCGAGTGTAGCCACGACATGGATGGCCTCGAGCGGAGCCACGTGCAGACTCGTCTTTTGTGTCCCCGTCGGCGTGTTGTAGGCACAAATGAGAGGATTTTCTTTAGAATTTGACGTGCACTCGTTTGTAAGTTAACGAGGTATTCACCTCCCCCCTCCTCCCGCCGCTGCTCCACGCCCCTCCCGCCACGAAAGTAGCCGGGTATGGCTGGGATAGTTTCTTCGGGGGCCGGCGAGTCTCCTCCGTCCGGACCAACCACCTACAGTAGTTCTGGAACTCCGTGGGCGAGTCGAGAGCTCGGGCCCTCATCCCTGGGGATGTTATTCATAAACAGTTTTGGGGGGCTGCGGGAACAATTGGGCTTCACCGTCCCTCCACCGCTGTGTCAAGTTTGGGGCAGTAAGCAGTTTGACGGGACGGCAAATAGACAATTGTCTTGTTTGTTAATTGATTGCGAGCTGGCAAACTTGTAACTTGCTGTAATTGCAGTGTTGACTTGCTAACAAGAAAGAGTGGGTGTTACGTTGAACGACGATCAGCGTGAACCGAGTTAAACGGCTGAGGCTGAGCTGAGCAAGGGTTAAACAAAAACAAAAAACACTGATTAGAGTGGGATTGCACTGGACTGCGGTTTAGTACCTGAGTTAATTGAGCTTTGGGTTTCCCCTGCATGATACTGATTTCCGATGCAGTCATTATTGAACACTGTTGCCCATGTGCTCATCCACAGCTCGCCTCCGCCCCGTGGCAACTCCACTCGCATCTTCGCGGATGTCCCCTTCACCCCAGTCCTTCTCTCGGCGGCGTCTGACTGGTACAAAGTACGCGAATTTCCACACGAGCCAGCCGCGGATCACGAGAGGCTGGGTTAGTCTCCATGCTGAGCTTTGTCCTGGCAAGAATTAAAACTGAACATTGGTATTGAGCATAATATTTGTTTTATGGCCTTGTGCTCAATATTAATGTTTCTGACTTGTGGAAGTCGAGAAGACCGTTAATTATCGTGGACAATATGGGAAAGTGGAAATTGCAGGCTTCATTTTAGCTCAACGGTTGCGATGAGGGGCGTTATAATGCGACTGAATGGAGTTATCGTTAAACTCTTCCACAGGTTCCGGTTCATCTCTGTCTTTTTCAAGTTTAATGCCATCGTTGACCTGGTAATCGTTTGCAATCATTTGAATTGTTCTTCATTTGTTTGCAGAATTAATTACATGGATTCAAATGTTCCTGACCAAACGTTCAAATTCAAATGTTCAGAGTACCTCACCACAGGTCACGTCGTTTTTTATGGAAAGCTGATAAGTGATAATTAAAACCTTGTGAACCTCTGATTAAGAGTTTTCCTGCAATTTGTGTTTATTGCTCCATATGTTATATGTTTATATATGATTTCATATGAGAAAATATTTCACATATCGCACGATGATCACTTTGGACATTTGTAACAAACGCTATTTTTAACATCTTCGCGCGTAGTTAAATTTCGTTTAAGATCTTCAACAAGACTTATTGTGGCCATCTGTAAATTTAATACCATACCGTGTATTTTTCATTTGTCCAAATCTGTCATGTGTTGCCTCGCAAAAGAGCTGACATGCAAAGTCATAGTAATTGCATGTTTGCCGTCGTTAATTCTATGGGTTCAATGCTATGATTAACAGTATCAAGGCTATATAGACCTTGATACTGTTAATTACAGCGCGTGTCCGCATAAATTAAGCATTTTAACATTTTATCTTGTATACAAATGACTTTAGTGACGACTTGTTGACTTGTTTCACTAATCTTGTTTATTGTTTTACTCTTTTTATTATCACTTCTGGCTGATTGATTGTATGGGCGTCTTTTTCAAATTTGAGTGATGAGCAGAAAACATAACTTTGAGCTTTGGCGTTCGTCGACCCGACGAGTCACCAACCAAAAAAGTTTGGACAGTGTTTTATGGTCTTTAAGTGTACACACGCACGCAACCTTTCCATTAATCATCCTCATAAAGCCTGACACCCATCCCGTAAAAGTAAATCCAGTCTCTCAAGTCTATAAATTCAAACGAGCGAGTAGCTTAACTCATCAACACTTGCAAATCGTAGTTTCTAAAAGCAGATTGACTTTTGAAGTTTTTTATTCCGTCGCCATGTCGACACTCACGGCGAAGGCGCCGATGCACAAAAACCGTAACACAACACTACAACGAATCGGTGGTTTCATTTCCAAAGACAATATTTGGTCAGGGATCAATCTCTGGAGTCAACTGTATGGAGAATCAGCCCCATTCCAGACCATGGAGGTCTGGAGTATGCCTGGAGGAGTGAGCGCATGGAAAGATTACAGCTTCCAGCAAATTATTGGAATGCCCTTCGTCCCAGCAGCGATTGGTGACAGTTTTGGTCCAACATGGACGACGCACTGGTTCCGTGTCGTCGTCGCGGTTCCCCCAGGCTGGACCGGGGCCGAAGTACATCTTCGTTGGGTCACCGGTTCCGAGGCAACGCTTTGGAGCGCCGATGGTCAGGTTTTGCAGGGTCTTTCCGCCCAAAGTCGTAGCCGTGATTACCGATCCGAGTACATCATCTCCAAAGATTGGCCAGGGGCCCCAGCGACAATCACATTCTACCTAGAAATGGTTGCAAGTTTTGCTGGTGGGAATGCAGCTGGGCCAGACCCAATCCCGTACTCATCCATAATCCCACCTGACCCAAACCGTTATTTTACCTTGACAACGGCAGAGGTCGCCGTCTTCAACCGGGACAATTTCAATCTTTTCATTGACCTTGAAGTCCTGCATGGAATTGCGTCAGGAATCCCGAATGACTCCCACATTGGTTACCAAGCACTTTTTGCAGCAAATGAAATGATGAACCTCATCAAAGATGGGGACTTGCAAGCAGCGGCTAGGGTTTCCTCTTCATTTTTTGCAGAACGAAATGGGGCCAAGGCACACACCCTAATTTCAATGGGTCATTGTCATATTGACACGGCTTGGCTTTGGCCGTATGACGAGACGATCCGAAAAGTGGCGCGATCTTGGTCTTCACAGCTCGGCCTTTTGGAAGAGTACCCCCAGGCCACATTTGTGTGCAGCACAGCTCAACAATATGCATGGCTCCAAGAATGGTACCCCCAACTTTTCGCGCGTGTCAAAGACGCAGTTGCTGATGGTCGCTTCATTCCGGTGGGTGGCGCTTGGATTGAGCTGGATGGAAATATTCCAAGTGGAGAAGGTTTCATGCGCCAGTTTTTTTATGGTCAACGTTTTTTCCAGCAAGAATTTGGCCTCACCTGCCGTGAGTTTTTTCTACCTGACACATTTGGCTATGCAGCACAAATTCCACAGATTATGAAACATGTTGGCATGGATCGGTTCATTACACAGAAGATTTCATGGAATCTTGTCAATAAATTCCCGAACCATAATTTTTGGTGGGAAGGCATCGATGGGACACAAGTTCTTGTACATTTCCCACCGGGGGACTCGTACAATATGATGGGCAATGTGAATGAGATACTCTTCAGCCGACAAAATTCAGAGGATAAAGGAAGGTCAAATGTGAGCATGTACTTGTATGGTTATGGTGATGGCGGTGGTGGTCCAACACGTGAAATGATTGAACGTCAAATACGCTGTCAAGATGTGGATGGATTACCAAAAATTCAGTTTGGGACTATGAACCAATTCTGGGAGGAATTGGAACGCGAAGAGTCCAAATTGTACAAATGGGTTGGAGAACTGTACCTTGAACTTCATAATGGAACATATACGACACAAGTAAGGGAAACATTGAAAGGGCACAAGTTTTCAAAAATTCAAACTTCGCTCTTGCTTTCTCTTCCCCAAAGGCTAAAATCAAATGGTACAATCGAAAAGGCGAGATTTTCTTCCGCGAGGTGGAGCTCCTGCTCGCAATCGCGGCCGTGACGGGGAAAGTGAACCAAACTAAATTGAACGCGTAAGGCTGTCGCCTAAATTTTCTGTGCCCAACAAAAAACAATGATTTGTTATTGCTTCGTCGTTTCAGTGACATGGCCATCGTGGACACAAATTGGAAACTGCTTCTCTTGAACCAATTTCACGACGTTTTGCCTGGAACATGCATCGAAATGGCTGCGCAAGACGCATGGGCAATTTATCAACGGATTTTCGAAGCGCTTACAGCCCTACGAAATGAGTATCACGGCCTAAATTTGGGGACGGGCACAGTTCAATATTTGTACAACGCTCTCAGTTGGGGGTATGAGACCGTGATTTTCCAGCTACCAGACGCAGGACCGGGTCCGAGTGGACCCAACACACAGGCGGTGACCCTGCGCGACGAGCCGATTGAAGAGTCGACGGAGGGCCATTACAGGATCCCAAACACATTCATCGCAAGTCTGGTCCAGTTTAAAGCGTCAGGCTACAGCCCCTACGCCTCCCAGACACCAACGAATCCAGTGACGTTCTCGACACCTGAAACCGGGATTGGTCAGTTCAGTAATGGGCTGGTCAGGTTACAGTTTCCATTGAGCGGCGGCGTCCCCGCACCCGAAGAGGTACTTTACTTCACTGGACCTTCAGGAATGGAACGGACGGTGTACAAGAACCGTGAGGTACAGTCACCCACTATACCTGGGGGACTCTACATTTACGATGATGTCCCTCTCTTCTGGGATGCCTGGGACGTAATGGATTACCACCTCGAGACCCGAAAACTGATCCCTATTGAGGTCCAGACGGACCCGGTTCCGTTTGCACAAGGTCCGATCGTAGGTGGTTACAAGTGGACTGGGACCTTCGGGACCCACGGCAGTACATTCGAACGCTACACTTTTCTCCGTGCAAATTCACCGCTGGTCGAGTACTTGCTGATTGTGGATTGGAAGGAGGAACACAAATTTTTGAAGGTTGAGTGGCCCGTTGATATCCTTGCACGTGAGGCGACCTTCGAAATTCAATATGGCCACACGCCACGTCCAACACACATCAACACATCTTGGGACATGGCTAAATTTGAAGTGTGTGGTCATAAATGGGTTGACATCTCACAACGAGACAAAGGTGTGACCTTCATCTCAGATTCAAAGTATGGTTGGCATGTACGTGCGAATGTTGTCTCACTTTCACTTCTGAAGTCTCCAAAGAATCCAGACCCAAACTGTGACATGCACAAGCATTATATTCAGTACGCAGTTCTGCCGCATGAGGGAACCTTTCAAGCTGCTAACGTTATTCGACGTGCGTACGAGTTGAATCATTATGGAGCCAACAATGTCCCACTTCTGCGAGGGGTGCCAGATCCTGCTCCAACGGCAGATTTCGTGAACGTAAGTGTTCCAGGTGTCATTGTAGAAGCAGTAAAACCTGCGCATAATGTTCAAGGCTCAGTTGTGGTTCGACTTTACGAAGCTTTTGGTGGAAACGAGGAAAATGTGACGTAAGTCAAGCCATGTGAAAAAATTTGACCATGGTAAATTTAAATTTTTGCTGTCGCCTGCTGTCTAATTCCCGCCCTTTTTGTGATTCTACAGAATAAGCTTAGGATTCGCCGTCACAAGCGTGAATGAATGTGATGGACTGGAACGTATTGGAGATCCTGTACAACATACGGGGAATGGATTCACGACTAGTTTCACTCCGTTTCAACTCCGAACTTTCATCATCAACTTTCAGTAGTCGCAGTCTGTCGTACACAAATTCCAAGCACATTCTGGAACTGCGCTGCCGCATTTTCAGCTGTCACCTGTCTGCCTTCATTTTCAGTCTTTTTTTCTTGAGTGGTTTTACAAGATTTGTCACCATGAATATATGTCCTACACTTGAATTTATTGTCTCCATCAATTACTAGCAACTCGAGAATTTATGATAAATTAAAATAATACAATTAATGATATTTTACACCGCTGTCGGTCTCAATGCAATCCGAGGGGCCTTGCCCAAGAACGCTCCTCACGAATGTCAGGCACGGCTCGGATACCCGATTCCCGGCAGTCTTGCACCTCTACGTTTCTAAGGATGAGTGTCACGAAGACCATATCCATGAATCACGATCGTCCGAAGTTTCGGGTTTCCGAATGGAAGGCAAAGTAACCGCTGATGTCGGTGAGGTCAGTGAACACTTTCCCAAGGTTGAATTCGAATTCTTCAAGCTGCCGCAAGTCAGCCTGGCTCGGACCGTCTTTGAGCTCCGCTTGAAGGCCACGAAGCCGCTCCACGTCCACGCCAGCATAAGGTGCCTCAAGTTGTCGAAGCTCATCGTACTTCGGCGTCGAGGGGGCTCCTGAAGCTCCAGTCTTATTTGTGGCAATTCCTAAGAGCCACACATCCAAGTTGAGCAACAGTCCCAACTCTGGCCAAACACGTTCGTGGAACTTTTGATTTGTTTCTCGAAAAAAATAAAAGCTTGAAAGGCCATGCATGTCGATGTGCGTGGCGCGGAAGCGTTCGACCCCCACACGACGAGCCCCTGCAGCCGAGAGCTGTGTGGCTGGCGTTGGCGTGCATTGACGTGCTTCCCAAACGTCCAGGCTCCGTAAACATACTGGATGTGGCCGCAGGTCACGGATCCGAGGCTAAGGGCGAGTCCGAGCACGAAGCCTAGGTCGCTGCCGAGGAGGACGAGAAACCGGAGCAGTGCCGGGAACATGCGCGCCAGCAACTCGGTAACGGCGTCCAGAATCTCGCCACTCGGCTTCTCCGGAAGCTCTGTTTGGGTGATGTGCAGCCGCAGCTTCCTCGCCGACCTGTGCAGCAGCGACGGCCCGTCGTCCCCACGAACGCCAGGCAGGCCGTGAGGTTGAGGTCGACGATGCTCAGGGCGGAGAGGAGGGCGAGGACTGAGCTCCCAGGCGGGGTGGACGTTGCGGAGGAGGATGCCAAAATGCCGGAGGTGGGGGATAAGTGCCTCGAGTCCTTGCAGGTCGGCCTCTGTGAGTGATGTCGCTGGATGCTCCCCTCCACCGACCGCCTCCAGCCGGAGGGAGTCGAGTACGGGGCAGTGGCTCTTCACGAGCTCCAGCAGAGCCGTCGCCCGGCACCCCGGACGCGATGAACGGCCAAGTCCATCAACTACCATTTGAATTTAACAGCAGTCGGAATCACCGACTGCTCCCAGAGCCTGCACCCCACGTATTCTCATCGAGTTTCCGGGTGCACCGCAAAGGCCGCATTCCGTGGACGAAGAACGTAATCCCGAGCCGGCAGCGACTAGCGAAAGCCGAGAGAAGCACATGTATTTGAATACATTTGGATTTAGTATTTTGGAGTTTCAATCTTGTGTATTTGACCAATCTGTCTTCAAAATGCAATCTGTATTTTGCTCATCTCTGATTTGTGGTCGTTAGTTGTAATTAAATATTCAAAATTATTTGTCTGATCATTAATAACCTACGGAATCATCAACCACGGAACAGCCTGTTGCCAAAAGTTGCACTGAATAACTGTGAAAGCCGTTGGTGGTCATCATGCGAGGAGATACTGTACAGCCTGTTCACGCCATCATCACCGGCATCAATCGCATACTCGTCGGTGTCCCTGTGAAATATTTGCACCTGCCTCACACCAATATTTGGCACTCTCCGTGCAAACTCCTCAATATCCTCGAAATATCGTGCCTGCTCTACGTCGTATGCAATTCGGTCAAATGGATAGCCCATTGGTTTCGAGTCGGGGTATGCTTGGCCCACGATGCCACAAAAGATGGGCGCTGGCCGACACGCAGTGTCTGTGCCAGAGTCCAAATCAGGTGGCACATCCCCGCCATCGGTGAGCATGACAAACAGATCAAAAATTTGTCCACCCGATGTCCCGCGTGGTATGAGCAAATGTTGAGGCCACCCGCATCCACAAATTGGGGTCTCGTTTTCGGTATCTGTTTGGAATTCAGTGTAGCTTTGAGGAAATGGGATGGTGAGCGAGGAGGCGGTGGAGGCTCGATTGATCCGGTTCAGCCCGGAAGCCACTGTTGTCACAGAAATATAAGTAAATACAGGAAGTAAGCTTCAATAAGCGACTTACAATTTATTGTGAACCTATCCAATGGAAAGAATAGTTGACGTTGATCTTCCAAGCCGAGTTTTTCCCCAAACTGATTGTAGGACGGAGCAATGTAGATTCGAACAGTTGCCCTCCGGTTCGTGTTGGATTCCTGTGCATAGAAGCTTGTGCAGAGGTGAACTTGGAATTAATTAACTGTACTTACAATTAACAAGTTGTAATTAAACGGATGATGGTCGAGATGCTTGACACACGTTTGTATTCCGCCCTCCACAAATGTCCCATTGAAGTCCAGCCCACGTGACACGTCATACACTTTATCGACAAAAAATGTGGACAGTTGATTCGCGGCGTTGACACCATCATTCACTCCCAGCTCAAGAATTTGGATACCAGGGAGTACAAGCGGAAATTCGCCATGCAGCAGTTGGTAGGGGTGCAGGGTTTTCTTATGGCGGTTGAAGATCGCGTCAGTGGACAAATGATGCCTGTAGAATACCGGATCACGCATCGCGGTAGCCACGTCCGCCATAACCCCCGGAGTTCGGTTCCGAGTACCGTCGGGGTCTTCAATCAATCCCAGCAGGAAGTGTCCGTCATTGTGTGGGCCCGGGAAGCCGTACAGTGGCTCGTTCAACGTCCACATTGCTGCCTCGACAATGTCCCCCAGTAGGTCGATCCCGCGTGCATTGACGAGCGAGACACGTGTGTTGTTTGCCTAAATCAGGTGGGGCGGATAAGAAAAGTTGATAAGATAAAATAAGATCTGAGGCGTGTACGTACTGCCACTGCCACTCCTCGCTGAATCGCCTGCTCGATGGCCGCCAGTTGTCCTAGCCGTGGCTCCACCATCGCCACCCGATTCATGCCTGTCACTGCTCTTGTTTGTACGTCCCCAATCACGCGACCAGCCCGCCTTGGCGTCCAGTTCCTCCCGGAGTTTGTATCGGTCAAATGAGAATTGTAGCCTTCATCCACACGAGTCCCTCGAAGGAGTTCGATGGAGGTCAGCTCAGGCAGGCCCACCGACATTCTCTCTACGCGATAACGTGCAACCAGCGCATGGTGGACGAAGTAGAACAGCTCTCCTCTCCGATCTGGGATTTCCGTTGTGTTGTCTCCCATGAATGGATTTCCGAGATGCCAGTACCAGTGGAAAGAGTTGACCATCACGTCCTCTCGCCAGTACCACAACAAGTTCTCGACTCCGTTGTCAACACCTACCTGACCATTCACAGGAACACACACTCGGTCCTCCGGCGCCAAGGTTGACTGGGCCTTGTAAGCTCGGAGTGCCTCTGAGTTTACCAGTTCACTCGGGTAAATCTCCAGTAATGGTCGCGTGTAGAAACCGCGAAGATCCCTCCGACCAATTGAAAGTGTTGTGAACAAACCGCGAAGCCAGCCTTTCGTGTTGACAACATCTCGCATGCAGGCAGCAAGTGTCAAGGCATCAACGGCAGTGTCCTCACCTTTCATCATTAATTTAATTTATAATTCAAATTGAATATTTTTAGAGGAAGCCACGACAACGACGACGGTTTTACGACGATTAGGACTTACGGTTGATGGCTCGACTGATATCAGTAATCAGTTTCATGTGGTTCGGATTATTCTCGTACAGGAACTCACGTGGCGATACGTTCCTCGACATGTACTCAATTTCTCTCATTCGGGGTCCACAAAAGAATACATGTTCAAACGGAGTCATTCGCCAATTCCAGTCCAGGATTTGCGACAGGTATTTCTGTATCACTGAAATTGGGCGCGTCAATGAATTCATGGTGGGATAAACAATCAATGAGGAAATCAAAATCAACTTACAAGCGTGCTCGGCGCTTTCATCAAAATACGGAGCCCCGGTTTCCAGTTGATAAGTTGTGGCTGGACTCTTGGAATACACAAAGGCGGGTGGCGCCGCACTGGCACAGGAAATGAGCAGGATAAGAAAATACATTCTTGATCAAATTTCAATCAAGAATGAAATGGAAGCGAGAAACAAGGGTGGCAGGAAACTCCCTGCAAAAATGTGAACGCTGAGTAATAGCAATCAATCATTTGCAAGTTAGAAAGACGTAATTGAATCGTAATCTTGCCACAAATCTCAGTCATGTGTCAATCACTGCTTTTAATGAGCTGGTTGAGTAATTGAAATGCATACGTCAAAGTAAAAGGGTCAGATTAATTATCATCTTGACATTTGATACTCTCTCTGTATTCTGCGTATAATGTAAGGTTAAGCAACTTGAGTGCAGTTGACAAGCGCACGTAGCGTGGACACACCTTTCTTACCTTGAGGTTGGTATACGTACACGGATAAGGAGAGGATAAGGAGCAATGCAGCAGAAACTGTTCAAGACGCAAAATGCATTTCAGTGGAATTTGACAACCGCAATCCGCAAGGAAGTAATTTACAATAAACCGTTCAAGTCCGGGAGTAGCAATGGAGCGAAAGCGTTGAGCAGTGCAGGTGTCATATTTGACTTAATTGGTATCGATTCACAGTTAAAAAATTTGCAAAACTTTGACTGGAATCGAACCCGGGACCTACCACTTCAGTCTCAGGTCTGACACTCTAAACCATTCGATTATGGGTACGACTAAGTTGAACTCCATTCACAAACAATTATGGTGGAAAATGTTAATAACTTTGGTGCCCTTTGACCCCGGGTGCCTACCTACGAACTCAACCTTCCCCTTGACCCAAAGAATATTCAGTAAAAGTTTGAGTCCGAAATTCGAAAGCGTGTCCGAGGTATCGCAAGGAGAGGACAGGTGGACGGAAGGACGGACAGACAAACCATTCACATAAAGTAGCTTTCGCTACTTAATAATGAAGTATTAGAAAAATGAGGTATGTTGGACACATTTTACATTGTTGCACTGGACGCAGAGTATGAACAAGTACTGGATTTTGTGGGAAGGAATTTGACATTCACGAACGCCGTACGTTTTGTACAAACAAAACAAAGTTTACAAAAAGGAACAGAGGGCACACTGTTCGTCTCGTTACGGGTGACGAAATTTACAAGGAGTGCGTGGCCCAACTTTTGCCTGGATTCACCCATGGGGCTTCCCTACGAGTTCAATTGTTACTCTCTATGTTTGACGTCTAAATAAACTGAATTGAAAAGAATCGCTACTCGCCTCATCGACCACCGTGATGATGCGAGTACTCTTTGAGTAGTCGTCTGGATGTGTGGGTAAGTTAGCATACTCCACCACTTCCAGTCTGTCCAGACTGCCATTCTCATTGAATCGTCAAACACTGCCCACGTGGTTTCCATCGCGTGTGCCGCTGTTTGTTGCGTGGTCCTGTTGAGAGTCCCGTGCGGATCGCGCTGGACACAGCGCGAGCAATTGCAACAGAATTTATTGCATCCTTCCTCAGAGCCAGAGCAGCAGGGATACGCCCAGATGCATACTACACGCCGCTTGCAGCACCGTGCCTCAGGCGAAGGCGGCTGCTCACAGAGAAGCAACCGACCAAAGCAAATTCGAGAAGACACAATTTTACCATTCTAAGATACGAGCCTCACTCAAAGAGGAAACGACAAGATGTCTTGTCACACGATTGAAGAATTAACGCAGGAGATGTGAGATGTGACACTGCGAGATTTCTCACTGCTCCGGTCGGAGTTTATACTCCATTGTCGAATTATGCATTTGAATTTCCACAGCGGTGTCATGTTTGGACTGCGCAGTTGACAAAATGCGATTTGGTTGACCTGTTATACTGAATGAAGGCGAAGAGTGATGGAGGAAACATTTCTCATGCAGTCCAAGTACATTTCTTCGTTTCTCCGCATCCAGACGCGCGCACACACAAACACACAATCCAATGAGCATCAATCAATCCCCATTCATGCTAACGGTGTGAGTAAAACTGTGAATTCGACCTGTAAATGTAAGTCAGATCGCGCCACCTTTGACAGTATTTCGGACTGTTTGGTGCAGCTGAACAGTTAGTTAAAGAAGAAACTGAAGCCGCCACTCTTTTCTCGCATTGGAATTTTGGCCCACCAATTCCATAAAAAGTCAGGCGCATATAGTCTGAAATTCACTAATTCCAGGAAATGAAACTTTTTTCTGCGATAAATGGAAAGCGACCAACATTTGTGAGGTCGAGAACCAAGGCAGACATTCTACTTCAAGCAAAGCTGACTCTAAGGCTAGATGATTCTTATCAGTTGAAGGACTTGGTAGCACAACTGTCGCATTTCTTTCTTAAAGTTGACGTCAGCGCTTGCGAGGATCTGTTCGTCAATCGTGACGAGTCCGTCCGTCAAATTGCGCGGACTGAGCGTGTCTCACGCAGCATCGCTTTGATGAAGAACGTTGGAATTTGGATTAACGTGTCAAAGGGTAGAAGCGAGCGTCCGACTCGCTCTATGGTTGCGTTGTATTCATGCGGCTGAGGTTTCATGATCCAAAACAGGTCCTGACACTCGATTCGGAGCACGTACTGGCAAACGCGTGCAATTCTCCACAAATGCCAGCTGCAGCAGACCGAGCTTCGTCTCACAGCATGTCACATTGTTGGAACGTGTGTAGCCTGTGCAGTGAAGCAGGAAAGAACCGGATTCTGCCACTCATTCTGTCCCATTGCCGAGATTGCAAATTAACCGATTGAACACAAGAAATGCACAAACGATTGATATCGTTGGGAGAGAAATGCATCTATCTAATTAAGTAGTCTTAAATTCTGACAAATATGCAGACTTAAAATAAGACAGAAACTATATAAGGCTCAGCAAACAGATTACAGATTTCTGGGGTGTGTGCCCCCATATCGTTTTGGAAGCTCCTTCTCGTCAATAAAGTCGTCCAGTTTTGGCTTCCAGTCGGTGATGTGTGGTCCGAGCAAGTGGAAATTGGTGAAGAAGTGTTCGCTCATGAATGGTCGGGTGAGTTGGATAATTGGATCGAAGATTTTGGGTGAGTTGATGGCCATTGTCGAAGCGGTGGATTGCGGGTAGTGAGCCTCGTAGTTTTGAATGTAGCCAAGAGCAAATTCAGGGCATCTCACACAAAGCTGTTGTCGCAAATTGAATCCTCCGAGGTCGGAAATGATGACGAATTGTGTCGCGTTGGACCCATCGGCCAGTCCTTCCTCACGAGCCTTGAGTTGGGGCATTTCGAACACGGTCTTGACCAAGTAACGAACGAGCAGTTTGATTTGGCCAGACAACGCTGCCTTGCGCACGTCCCAAGAACCGAAAGTGAAGAGGGCGACTGGCCGACCATCTCTCGTGTGGGTCAGCAGGTCAGTTTTGTAGGTGCTCTCAAACTGAGGAAAGCTCTCTGAGGGAAGGTCGTCAATCCGTTCCTCCTTTCTCCACTTGAGGTTCGTACGAAGCAAGTCTGCCGCTTTGTTGACGTCCAGTTTCCTGGTCCTGAGAAAAGGGATCAAGTACTCATCCCTGCGCATGTACTCCGCGTAGAGGTCCTTCTGAACAAGCTTCCGCAGCTGCAAGCAAGTAAAAACTGAATCTTTGAATTTGTCTTGCCAGATTAAGTGCGATGCAGCAGTACCTTACTGAGGGCTTGCTGCTCTCTTTGGCTGTACTTGGACTCCTCGCCTCGTGGCAGCAGCATCAACCCCAAAGTCGGACCAATGAAGGCGAGCACGATAGCCATCACCAAAAATGATTGGAGACGCATCTTGAATCGTAGATGAGCGAATTCTTGTCAGATCGACTCTGAAATGCGAGTCGCTAGGAGCACGAGTGGACTCTGATTATGGTGCCCAGTACTTTATACACGTGCCACTTGAAAGCACAAACAGCAGCAGTTGTCTTACCTATCTGTACAAACTGAACTGGACAAACTAGTTTCAGCAACAAAAAATGGCTCGTATTTTAATCCCCCATAAAAATACCACAGTTTGATCATAAATAGTGGCCTTTTTGAAAAAGTCACTTTCCTCCATAAAAGTGAGATTCCTCCATCCTAACCTAACCTGAAATGCCCAAACGCCCCCATCGCAGCCTTAATTTACTCTGCTACTTCTTGTAACCTTCTTGTCTTCTTGATCACCTAGTGATCTTTGCACGCGTCCGACTCGTAATTTTGCTGCCCTTGTCTCTGCGCCTCCATTTCCACCCTAGGTGCCTCAATTGCTACACTGTCTTCTGATGCTTTTGCAACTCCTCCCTGCTGCCATTTGGCTCCGAGCATACAATCTGAACCAGCACAACCAAAGCCAACAATGTAAACAAAGATTTTGCGATCATCTAAACACTCGTAAATTGTGGCTCTTCAAATCCAGGAGTGAATTGATTTCACGCTTATGCAAAGCGAAACTTAACGAAAAAGAGCCGCCCTCAGGCTCACTAAAAAGGGTTTGAAGGTTGGCACGTGGACATTTCCACGCTCGCATTTCTCATTCATTTGGCCCGCATTGCCTCGTACCATTCCTCTCATCCGAGGGTCCCATTTCTTGTCACGCGCAGAATCATAAATTTGCTTAATAGCTTTCTCAAACAGTGATGGGGCTGGTTCCATCAATTAATTAGTAGTCGGCCTTGCCTGCTGTTGGTTCGGTTCGATTTGCAGTTCAAAAATTATTAAAGTGTTTTTCAATTTAAATTTCACGAAACTTTTCCGATCGACAGGAAAATTGCTGACTTGGACTTGTCAGAATGAAAGAAAAGATGAATAATTCATCAAACCGAAGTTTTGGAAAATTTTATAAAGAATTTCCTCCATTTGTGAATTTGTCCACCGCTGCTCAGGTTGACTTGAGTGTCAAAATGTCTTCGAAATATACAAACCAGCTTGTTGCCAAGGCGACAAAACTCGCTTTCAAGCTGCGCCTGTTGCATTTCCACACAAAAGTCATGGGTGAATCGAGAACCGAGGACTTTCGAGTTGAGTAGATTTTCGAGTCACGGTGGCACTTCATTCAGCGCGTGGTTGTGGCTATGGTTCTATGGCTCATCCTTTCAACTACTACTACGTCAATCAGCAAGGAAATAGCCCATCCAACATTTCTAGCACCAAAACGATAGCTGACACCGAATTAGTTCAGAAATGGTCATTTTTAATGTAACGATACGGTAACACTTCTGACCATCGATACGGTAACGAAATTTTAATAGCATTGATTTTCCCATACACATTCGGCATTACTTCCTGTAAGGATTCCATACAGATACAGATACCGAATACGTACTGATACTTCGTCAACGGGATCGGAATTGAAATAGCATTGAATTGGTAAGGAAAAATCATTAATTAAGCAATAATGGTAATTTATTCAAAATGGAGCAGCTTATTTCATCATCATAACAATTATTACAATTATTTGAACAATTTATACACAAGATAATAGACTGAAGAGGAGTAATATTTATACTAAGAGTTGCAAAGTGGGATACAAAAGAACTTAGACTTTTTACAAAGCATAAGACACCGTTTACACACATATGCCTCATCAAACTCCTCTTCCTTGCCAAGATCCGATACAAACAAAATTGACAATTGCGCGGAATTGATGGGATAGCACTTAACAGATTTCGTATTTCGGAAATACCGTACTTTAAACTCGCCATTGGTTCTTGTCAGCAATCCGACATGACCTGAAT